>PVKA01033222.1:0-24597 GCA_004027165.1 Ctenomys sociabilis | reverse complement strand
CATTATCTATCCCAACTGTACTGTCTATACACACACATCATGATTTTTTCTTTCTACACCCCTTCCTTTGTCTACACCTGTCAAAGGTGGGCACTCCATTGTCATTCAACTAACTTAGGTGCTTGAACTCGACACCACAATCCAACACAGTCAGCATTCTACAACAATAGTGAGTTATTCAAAGAAATTGTCGACCATACTCATTTACAGCTCAACTTAATATTATGGCCCCATGATGTATACTTCATTTTTATACTTTTCTGCTGGATGGTTAAGACCTAGATAGAGCAAGACTTATATACCAACACATGAATTTTACATTTCCTATGTGGTCAGTGAAGCCCCCTCAGGGGTTATCTTGTAGTCATGTACCTTATTCTGTAGATCCTTTGTCTGTGTCATCCATGTGGATGAGTCACAGCCAATGCTTGACCAGTTTGCTCTCCATGAGAGCCTGAGAGAAAGTTTTATCTTCATGTGACTCTCCCCAAGCACACTATAGAACTTCAATCTCTTTCCTCTGTATCTCCATAATCTCCTTGTTCAGAAAATTTGGAGCTCACCTGAGTTTCATGATGTTGCAGTACAGGTTCTCCTATGTCCTGAGTCTTCACTGACCTTGAAAGGCTAGAGCCAAAATGTTGGCTGGCCTTGTGGCTCTTCTATTTCTCCAACTCTGACTTGTGATCTTAGGTTGTTAACCATCCAGAAGAAAAGCTGATTAGTATCCTGTAGCATATGCCATTCACTTTGCCTTATCTGACTCAACTGATTTTACTTGTATGTTTCCTTTTGTATTTTTGCTTTTCGCTTGTCATACTAGGGAGACTATACAATATTTACACATGTGTGTCTGGATTATTTCACTTATGAGTATATGTTCAAGTGGCATGCACTTCTGTATAAATGCTTCGAACTTATCATTCTTAATAGCTGAGTAATACTCCACTATATAGAAATACCACATCTTTTTCAACCATTCCTCATGTGATGGACATCTTGGTTGTTTCCAAGATTTTGCTATCACACATTGTGTTGCTATAAACATAGGTACACATATATCTCTATGATACAATGTATCCAGATCCTTTGGGAAAATTCCCAGTAGGGGAATAGCCGGCTTGAATGGGATTTCTCCTCCTACTCTTTTGAGGAGTCTCCACACTGACCTCCACAATGGTTGTACCAGTCTACATTCCCACCAGCAGTGTAGAAGTGTTCCCTTTTCTCCACAACCTCTCCAACATCTGTCGTTGGTTGATTTCCTTATGATAGCCATTCTTTCTGGAGTGAGATGGTATCTCAGTCTTGTTTTTAATGTGCATTTCACGAATGGCTAGCAATGTGGAGCATTTTTTCATATATTTACTTGCTTCTTTAATTTCATCCTCTGAGAAGTGTGTATTCATCTCAGATGCCCATTTCTGAATTGGGTCTTTAAATTTGAGGGCCCTGTTATATCTTAGTTCTTTATATATTCTAGACAGCAGTCCTCTGTCTGACTGTTTATTAGTTAGGATTTTTTCAAAGTTTGTGGGTTGTCTTTTCACTCTGTTGACAATTTCTTTTGACATGCAGAAGCTCCTTAAGAAGAGTTGATCCCAGTTGTTGATTCTTTCAAGAGCTTCCCCTGTGAATATATGTTTGTTCATGAACTCTTTACCTACCGCTATGTCTTCAAGAGTTCCTCCTACTTTCTCTTCCAGGAGATTGAGTGTTTCTGTTTTAGATCTTTAATCCATTTTGACTTTAACTTAGTGCATGGTGGTAGAGCTGGGTCAAGTTTTAGTTTTCGGCATGTAGAAAGCCATGATTTCCAGCACCATTTGTTAAAGAGGCTATCTTTCTTCCAGTGAGCTTGTGTAGCCCCTTTATCAAAGATAAGATGGCTGAGTGTTTTTGTAGATGCCTCTGCGTCTTCTAATCTATTCAACTGATCCTCAGGTCTATTTTGTTGCCAATACCATTTTGATTTTATCACAGTGGCTTTGTAGTATAATTTCAAATCAGGAATTGTGATGCCTCCTGCCTTGTCTTGATTGGCGAAGATTGCCTTTGCTATTCTAGGTCGTTTGTGGTTCCAAATAAATTTTAGGATTGATTTTTCTATGTCTGAGAGGTATGTTGGTGGCAGTTGATAGGGACTGCATTAAATCTGTACAGGAACTTTGGGAGTATGGCCATCTTCACGATGTTGGTTCTTCCTATCCAGGAGCATGGAATATATTTCCATTATCTAAAATTCTCTATAATTTCTTTTCTTAGGGTGTTGTAATTTTCCATGAAAAGATCTTTGACTTCCTTGGTTAAGTGAATCCCAAGGTATGTCATTTTCCGCGGTGCTATTGTAAAAGGTATTGTTTCGCTTTCAGTGTGCTTGTTATCTGTATAGAGGAATGCTATTGACTTTTGATTGTTGATTTTGTATCCTGCTATGCTACTGAATTTCCCTATCAGTTCTAGTAGTTTCTTGGTGGAATTTTTGGGGTCTTCCAAGTAAAGTATCATGTCATCTGCAAATAGTGATAATTTAATTTCTTCTTTACCTATTCTTATTCCCTTTATTTCTCACTCTTTTCTAATGGCTATTGCTAAGGATTCCAAGACTATATTGAATAGGAGGGATGATAGAGGACATCCTTGTCTTGTACCTGATTTAAGAGCAAAAGATTTCAGTTTTTTTCCCATTTAAGATTATATGAGCTTTTGGGTTGTCATAGATGGCTTTTATCAAGTTAAGATAGAGTCCATCTATTCCAATTTTCTGTAGGACCTTGAACATGAATGAGTGTTGGACTTTGTCAAAGGCTTTCTCTGCATCAATTGAGATGATAATGTGATGTTTAGATTTCAGCCTATTAATATAGTGTATTACATTTATAGATTTTCGAATATTGAACCAACCTTGCATCCTTGCATACGTGGTCATGGTGTATCATCTTCTTGATGATTATTGAAAAAGATGTGGTATTTCTATATAATGGAGTATTACTCAGCTATTAAGAATGATAAGTTTGAAGCATTTATACTGAAGTGGATGCCACTGGAACATATACTCATAAGTGAAATAATCCAGACACACATGTGTAAATATTGTATAGTCTCCCTAGTATAACAAGCGAAAAGCAGAAATACAAAAGGAAATGTACAACAACAACTAAAATCAATTGAGTCAGATAAGGCAAAGTGAATGGCATATGCTACAGGATACTAATCAGCTTTTCTTCTGGATGGTTAACAACCTACGTTCACAAATCAGAGTTGGAGAAATAGAAGAGCCACAAGGGTAGCCAACATTTTGGCTCTAGCCTTTCAAGGTCAGTGAAGACTCAGGACATAGGAGATCCTGTACTGCAACATCATGAAACTCAGGTGAGCTCCAAATTTTCTGAACAAGGAGATTATAGAGTCACAGAGGAAAGAGATTGAAGTTCTATAGTGTGCTTGGGGAGAGTCACATGAAGATAAAACTTTCTCTCAGGCTCTCATGGAGAGCAAACTGGTCAAGCATTGGCTGTGACTCATCCACATGGATGACACAGACAAAGGATCTTCAGAATAATGTACATGACTACAAGATAAACCCTCAGGGGACTTCATTGACCACATAAGAAACATAAAGTACATGTGTTGGTATATAAGTCTTGCTCTATCTAGGTCTTAACCATCCAGCAGAAAAGTATAAAAATGAAGTATACATTGCGGGGCCATAATATTAAGCTGACCTGTAAATGACTATGGTCTACAACTTCTTTGAATAACTCACTATTGTTGTGGAATGCTGGACTGTGTTGGATTGTGTTGTCAAGTTCAAGCACCTAAGTTAATTGAAGGACAATGAAGTGCCCACCTTTGACAGGTGTAGACAAAGGAAGGAGTATAGAAAAAAGAAATCATGATTTGTGTGTATGGACAGTACAGTTGGGATAGATAATGCTGTGCTTCTACATAATCCTATGAGAGGCAAGATTAGCACTGATGGTGGTTGGATAGGATATTATGTCAGCTTCTAGTACTATGGTCATCCACTAGAAAAATAATTATTGAATTTTTGATAAAATTCAGGTACAAAAAATAAGATAAGTAAACAGCTACACTCTTTTTACTGATAAGAGACATGTGATATAATAATGTCTGTAAGTATAATATCATGTATGCACCTTGTACGATACCAAAACAGTATGAAAACAGTTTGGAATGTATTAATTTATCGAATCTGTCTAGTTAAGGTGTCTTAAAACTCTCTGATTTATATTTGTACCTCAATAAAATAAAAAATAAATTAAAAAAATAAATAAAATGCTCAAGTCAAAAAAAAAAAAAAAAAAGAAAGAAAGAAAAGAAAAAGAAAAAGAAAAAGAAGAGAAGAGTCACTGAGACACTTCCTAACTCACCAAGTCAGGCCCCCAAAGCTCTGGGACTCCAGGCATGTGCCATGACATGTGACCACAGCTATTCTTTTTAAGCTTACTTTCTTTTTGTCACAGCACTTTCTTCTTCAAGTCTCAGGCTCTTTCTCCGAAGCTTACCTCACTCTGCAGTCTCACTAATGGTACATACAGTCATCCACTGGATGTGGCCCTATGTCCTTTTCCAATGTTTGTGAAAACGATTTCTCAATTTGTTTTAAGAAACCTTAGAATTTCCAATGACAGTTTAATATATCTATGGCTACTGTGCAACACAAATCTCTTTGCTGATCTCACAGTGGAGTTTGAAGCGGTTGTGTTGCATTCATGCCTTTGTATTTATGCTTTTCTGTTATTCCTGAGATAAATACCATCGTTACTTGGTGAGCTGCACACAGATTGCTTTTGAAAGATAGTTTTACTTCATGGTATCACTGCTGCCAGGGGAGCAGTGCCTCTTTAAGTGTTGTGGTCAACTCTTGAGGGTCTGTCTTTACATGGATTCATATCTCGACTTGATTTTGTGTTGTAGTTGTTTTTAAGTTTGTCAGTCACAGCTGACATGGAAAATCAAACGATCATTAGTGTTTATTGTAGCTGTGTAACCACAAATTCTGGAGATGCTCTGACCTCTAAGGAAGCCATGAATGTCAGGATTGCAATTGTCTTAGCTGTGGGTGTTCACAAGTTCTATATACTTGCAATCTTTAGATAGCTAATCTTAAAAGCAATGCCTTGTAACTGCAATAAGTGGACTGCATTTAAATGTCTTTATATGGACATTTTAAAATTTAAGGATGATTCTGTACATTCTTAATATAGAGTTTTATGTTTGAAGATGAATTTATGAATAACACATTAAAATTTAGTGTTTACTACCTTTACTGGTAAGACCAGTGATGGGGAAGAAGGCACTTAGGTCTCCGTTTAACACGTCTGCATCGTACATTTGCATCATTTATCGACTGAAAGATTGTAGACCTGGTAATCTTGGTATTACCTTTAAAACAAGTGGACTCTGTCAAGCAGTTCCTATCCATGCTCAACTGCTGAGAGGAGGACAGGGCTCAATACTGCTTTACCAGAGACGCATAAATATTGATCCTTTATTATAAAAGCTTAGAACCAAGGTATGTTTTTCAGTTTCATTGAAGGTGATTCCCAGAGAAACAGAAAATCCCCGCACAACCATTTACAGGGTGACAGGAGCCACCACAAGTGAAGGCCTCCTCAAATCCCTCCGCTCCTGCCCGCCAGCCCGCCCGCCCGGCCCCGAAGAGCGCGAGAGGCGGTCCGCGTCCCGCTCTGCCCGGCACGAGTGGGGACAGTCACGGCGGCCCTGGTGGCTCATTGTCTCTCCTGCCCTTAGCCACCCCAGGGATGGGTAGAGGACACCGTCACCGTGACCGCATTGTGGCCACACGTGGTGATACAAGGGAAAATTGACTTAAATATTCACACAGTCCTCAGCAACCCCTTGTGCGTGGAAAGCAGCTCGTAGTCTCCCGCGCGGGCGGGAAAGCTGGAATCTCGGGATAGAAAGCAGAACAGAGCTGCGCGTGCGCAGAGCTCAAAGCTGGCGCCCCCACGGCCCCGCCCCCGCCCCCGCCCCACCGGCCCCGCCTCCAGCCCCCGCTGACCTTCCCACAACCCCTCAGGCCCGCCCTATCCCCGCCCAGGGGAGGGGCTCGCGTCGCCCCGCCCCCGGCGTAACCCGGATACACACCCACGCTCCCCTTTCACCTCGCGGCTCTCGGCTAACGCGGACGGCGAAGCTGCGGGCCGGCGGAGGGGCGCGGACTGGGCGGGCGGCGTCAGCGGCGCGGCCCGGCCGCTTCGGGGAGGCGCGGGGGCGGGATGGGGCGCGGGGGCGCCGGGCGCAGGCTGTCGCTGTAGCCGCGCCGCGCGTGTCCCAGGCCTCTGCGCCGCCATGGCGCCCATGGGCATCCGCCTGTCGCCCCTGGGGGTGGCCGTGTTTTGCCTGCTGGGGCTCGGCGTGCTCTACCACCTCTACTCGGGCTTCCTGGCCGGCCGCTTCAGCCTCTTCGGCCTGGGCGGCGAGCCGGGCGGCGGCGCTGCGGGGCCCGCGGCTCCGGCCGACGCGGGCGCCGTGGACCTGCGCGAGATGCTGGCCGTGTCGGTGCTGGCGGCCGTGCGCGGCGGCGACGAGGTGCGGCGCGTCCGTGAGAGCAACGCTCTGCACGAGAAGTCCAAGGGCAAGACGCGCGAGGGCGCGGACGACAAGATGACCCGCGGCGACGCGCTGTCCAACCGGAAGATGTTCTACCTGCTCAAGACGGCCTTCCCTGGCGTGCAGGTGGGTGCGCGCCTCCCGCGCGGGGTGCTGCGGCACTCGGCCGGGCAGGGCTGCGGGAGGCTGCCCCGCGTGCCCGCCCTGCCGGCGCCTCCGCGTCGTGAGAGGGCGGTGGTTCTTGGGATGGGGACCACGGGCCGAGAAAGTGTGTTGCAGGGTGCCCCGAGGCCGTCAGGAACATCAAGTAGTGAACCCCAAGCCTACTTTTCCTGTCTCTGCCTGAGGCTTCCTGATTGTGGAGTACACCTTCTCCAGGACCAGCCAACGCGTGGACTTTCGGCGTCTGTTGCAGGGCCCTTAACGTGCAGCACTTCGAGGAATGGGGCCGTGCACCTGAAAGCCTGCAGCCCTAGTCACTGCTGGCCTGGTGGGCAGAGTAGGGTGCGCTTCAGGGAGTATTCTGGAAGCACGCCGCTGGCATCCGTGTTAGAGCTGTGTTTACCCGAGAATGAGAATTGAATAACCTTTTCCTTGTCTTTGAGTAGGTTGCTGGACGAACTGATATTTTCTCAAGGAAATCCAGACATTTGGGTGTGCTATTAATAATTTCGGGAATCATCCTTTCAGGGGAGCTGCTGTTGGATTTGAATATACTGTAAAGCTCTTTTGAATTTATTGTGGTTCCGGAGGGAGGCCTCAATATAGTGCCACAGTGGTTTACTAATCCTTCTCATCTAACACCTGGTCTTGGCAACTAGGAAAAGTTTTTCCAGTGGAATTTTGGTAGTTACATAAACTATTCAACCCAGGTTGTTTAGGAGACTTCTGACCTTTTACTGTTTTTAGAAGAGTTAGGCAAGCATTGTCATTGTAAAACTGGACTGCTTCAAGTCTTTGGCCTCTTTCCCCTTTTGCTCTGTATTTCTTTCCTCTCTTCTCTCCCCTTGTTCCTTCCCTTTTTCCTCCCTTCCCTCTGTCCTTTCCCTTTTTTTCCTCTACTTTTTTCCCCTCATGAAACACGAGATTTCGTGTCATGGGCTGTTAGGAAATGTAGTTGACATTAAAAGAAATTTCTTTGAATGTCTGAACACGATCGAGTATTTTCACTTTTGGTCTACTTTGCTTTATCATCACGCATAGTACCTTTGCTGACACTTAGATGAAAGATGTGCTTATGGAATACCTGTTTTCTTCAGAACCCCTGTCCTCAGAGCTGTTAGAAGAAACAGTTTCAAAGAAGTTGGTGTGCTGGCATTGTAACAGTACTTGTAACAATCATTTATTGGCTGTCTTGTAGGTGGTGAGGTACTAGCCACATAGGACTTTTATTTGATCCTTACAGCAACTTGAAGTAAATTTTAGTTTATGGGACTGGCAAGGTAGCTCAGTGGACTAAGCACCTGCTTAGGCAGGTACAGGGACTGGGGTTCATTCTCTGACACCACATGCTGCTCTGGCCCCACCCTGGAGTACACTGAGCTGGTCACCAAAAGTTTGGGTGTCCTGACACATGCCTGTAATCGCAGGGCTGAGGAGGTTGAAAATAGGAGGATCACAGGCAATCTGAGCTGGGTAGTGAGATGCTGCACCAAATACATTTGGGAAAAAAAAAAAGGTTCAACTACTTCGAATCCCACTTTGATAGACACAATCCTTGGGATTCAGCACCTCCCAAAAAATTTTAATTTATGGCCACTTTATAGATGGAAATATGAGTCTTCTGTACTTCACAACTTGAATGAACTATCGTAATGCTTCATTTTAGCTAGAATCTTAAGAGACTCTTAAAATTAACTATGTCTTTGTTAATGTATAACTACTATAGAAGCTTAAAATAGCTTAAAAGCAGTGATAGTAAAGGTGGGTTGAAGAAACTTTTAATAGGTAAAAAAATTACATTTCACTTATGAGCATGAGCAAATGATAAAGGAATTAGCTGCCAAGAGTAGTGAATATTTATTAAAAATGAAGGCTAAGTTTATACATTTTCAAACAACTGTGCCTTATTAGAAAATGACTTTTTATTTTCTTGTGGCTGCATGATTGCCTACACAGCTTTAGTCTGCAGGCTGGGCCCTGCCTGGTGGAATAGAGGAGGCTGTGTTCCTTTATACCGTGTCATAGTAGGGGTGGTGTTGAGTAGACTAGAAATAGATATTCAGCCCCATATTTTTTCTTGTTCTTTTTCTCCCCTAAATATCTAGGAGTCATGTTAAATGCATGTTTGGTTTTGAAGCCTCATCCAAATTTTTTCGTTAAGAAATCTAAGTTACAACCTTTTCACTTTACTTCCCAGTGGAAAATAACCGTGGAGCAGCCAGAGGCTCTTTATTAAAATTTGCTTTCTGCTGCTCGTACCCTATGCAAGTGTGGAGGTCCCCTTTCTCTACTTGTTTTCCTTCTGGACTCTGAAGTCTGAGCAGTTGTTGTCTGATGCTCCCTGATGGGTTGACAAGTCCACCGGGAGTGGAGTCCTCGTAAGGGCCCAGAATGGACTGCTGAATGTCTACACACAGTTTTGTTTTTCACACCCAGGGATGGCGTACCCCTGGTGTTAGGGGCATGGAGGGAAGCATTTCACAGTGCATGAGATCCTGGAGTAGGAAACTGGCCCAGCTTGTTGGTCGGTGCCTGGGCTGACAACCACTCTTCAGAGAAGTGGCTGCACCTGTATAATTCATATTTGGACTTAAGATTGCTCGCTTTCCCTTGGTCTTCAGCTTTCCTCTGAAGATTTTGGGAGAGTTCTCAGTGCTCTCATTCCTCTTTCTAAATCCTTGGGCAGTTCTTGATTTCTTTATGTGCTAGTGAGAATAACTACAGCTTTTCCTGTGTTGTGATCTCAGAGTTTTAGTTTTCATTTAATATAATGTATGAGGGAACTTACTTGAGGGCTTTTGTTCTCAACTTGGCTTATATAAAATTTAGATTTTGCCTTGTTTGAAGATGAAGCATAATACTCCAAGCTGGCAGCAGCCGTGTGGTTGTTTGCCTGTCTTGACCTGTCTGAACCTTTGGCCTCATAACAGAGGTGCTCAGTGGAAGAGTCTGGACAGCACTAGTAGAGCACGCGAAGCACGATGCTTTCACCAGGCTGCCTAGCCACCAGCCTCAGTGATTCTGGCCCGTCATTTCATTACTTTGAACCGTAATTTCCTCTTAGAATTAGGACAGCTAGTACAGTAATACTTCTGCTCACAAATACTTCTTCTTGCAAACGGTTTAGCTTGCAAAGAAAAGGATTTGGCACAAGTTCACTTTCATTTACAAACTATATATGGAGAGAGACAGAGCCATGGCTACCTTCCTTCAAAGTGTAGAACAAATTAAGTTCATAAACTGAGTGGTACAGACAAGCACAGCAGACAGAGAAAGGTAGTTCAAAGCAGCAGGCCTGAGAGAGGGGGCAGCATAGTAAATACAAGAAATCTGGTGAACTTGAGTGTGACCCATTTGGGACAATTACTGTGAAAGAGATTAGAAAGGTAGGTCGGGCTGTATCATGTTCTGACCTCCGAAGAGTATCGATCTGGCCTTCAGCACCAGAGCAGTGAAGAAGCGCTTCATACTATTGGGGCCTACAGTGTGCTCTGCTTGGGCTGTCAGCATTCGGAGGAGGGTGAGAGCTGTGAGAGTACTCTGGGATGCACCTTGAGAGAGATGAAGCAGACAGTGGGCAGACACCAGTGGGCTTATTTTGGTGGCTAAAATTCATTCAGCCTTTAACAAATAGCACACTGAATTTATCTGCAGAACCACATGTTAAATAATGTAGCCACCACTTTGCAGAGAGACAGATTGCAGCTCAGAGAGGATACCTTTTTTTGCCAAAGATTACACAGAAAATAATTTTAGGCTTGTCAAGGTTCATATGATGGTCTGAGAATCATTCTAGGTCTGTCTAATCCTGGACATAAGCAGGATAGGAGGTATAACAAAAACTTATTTTTTCTTTCTGGAACTGAGGATCGAGTTCACAGCCTTACACATGATAAGCAAGCCCTCTGATGCTATTCCCCTGTGTGTCTTATTTTCAGGACATGGGCCTCCTTAAATTACTTGGACTGGCCTTGAACTTTCTGTCCTCTTGCCTTAGCTTCCAGAGTAGCTGGGGTTAGGGTCTGCTCTAAACTGTGTTTCTATGAATGGAAGGACTCAGACCAAGGTAAGGGTAGAGTAGTTGGGGAAGGGGAGCAAAGTAGATACAGAAAGCCCTATTAGCAGACTTGTATGCAGGAGATGATGCTGTGAATCTAGGTTGTGATTGTAGAGAAGATACCTGTGCAAGAACATGGGGTAATTCTTAGGGACATTGCTCATTGTGTTTTTCATATGAAAGATGGATAGTAGGGAATGGAAATCGGTCTGTTGCCAAAGGAAAGGGCCACCAAGAGATGGAGAACAGAGTGGAAGTGAAGGAGAAGGGATGAAAGGGGTAACGTGTGATGGGCCTGCACGAGCTCACCACAGTGATCATTGTGTTACATTTCCTAGTAAAAATTTTAAAGGGCATAAAATTAAATGCATTAAGAAATTCTTAGGGATATGTTAAAAGTGATCTCTGCCATTTTGTTGTTGGTAAAGGGGAATCAGAATGATGAGGTAGGAGTCGGATTATCAGTGCCGCTTTCAGCTTGTGTGAGTGGTCCCTTTGCTATGCCCGAAGGGCACCAAGCAGACACGTGAATATATATATGAGTCTGAAGTTTTGGTGAGACATCCAGGTTGGAAGTAATGCACAGAAGTAGCAGTGCTGCTGACCCTTGTGTGCAAGATTATTCAGGGAGAGCCTATAATAAGGATCAGAGCAAGAACAAGGGTACGGAGGGCTGTAGACAGTCATTCAACACGAATGACAACAGCTTACTCTGCTTAAGGGCTGTCCTGAATTGGCTTTGCTTTTTCTATTTTATTGATTATTTTTAGGAACCTACAAGAACCCTTCTTTCTACCAGTGAGAAAGCTGCAGGTTATAAAATGAATGATGCAAGAATGAATTGGACAATTGTGCTATTCTTTTGCTTGGTTTATTTCTCCCTGATTTGATTCTCAGTGAAACTGTGGTAGTCACTTTGTGTCCCCAGGACACAATATGCGACCATGGTAACTTAAAGAAAGAGAGGCATTTGTTTGACATCATGGTGTCAGAGGATCTGGTCCTGGGTTGGCCAGCCCCTTATCCAGAGTATTGTGGAGGAAAGGCACATGTCCAGAATGTGGGAACAGTAGTAGAGAGTGTGGGGAAGGGACCTGTAGACACGGTCACACTCTGTGACCTTAGCACACACTGAGCACTGTACTTTACTCATCCCTGGGCAAACCCCAAGCCAGTGAGGTGGGGACTCCTGCAAACTCTCAAGGTCTGTTTGAGGAAAGCTGTGGAGTGTGAGAGCCTGTGTGCAGCTGAGAGCTCATGTAAGAGGCAGGAATCTCGACTGCAGGCTCAGACTTGATAGACTTGGTGTCATGTTTTTCTAAACTATGTGGTCAAGGCCCATTAACCACTGTAGATTTTTCTGATAGTTGTTTATGTTAAAAAATTATTAAAATAACATAACATTTTGTTCTTATATTAATGATATTATTAAAATAATACTTTTATTTTTATTTATTTATATTTTATATATTTAGTACAGGATTTATGGGGTCTCACTGCACAGATCGAACTTGTAGTGATTCTCCTGTTTTGAGCCTCCCAAGTGCCGGGATTACAGGTGGGTGTCACCATGCCCAGTCTCAGTCACTGTGTCAGTGTGCCCTGGGGGCAGGACTGGCATAGCATACCAGGGACCAAACACAGGATGCTGCTCTCTGCCTAAGCAGGCACTTTAGTCCTCTAAACTGTAAAATAATACTTTTATTTTATTTTTTGACAGAACTTGTGCTTGCTAGGCAAGCGCTTATTCTCCTGAGCCATCTCTCCGGCCCCTGTGAAATAATACTTTTAAATAAATTTGTTTATTCCTTTTTTGCGTGGTGCTTTTGCTGTATTTACCAACCTGTTGCAGCATGACATTATTGAGTGCATGGGCTTGGAGGCCAGCATAGGCCACGAGTGCCACCCTGCCTTAATTGTTGTTACAGTAACTGTTGACACCTGGCAGGGGCAGTTATCACTCCATTATATGCTTCTGTTTTTCCTTCTTTCATAAATGTGACTTCATGGCTTTTTGTACTGCTGTGTAAGTTTCAGAAATGTTTGTCCAACTTCCAAGAAGACGTTAAAAAACAACAAACTTGTAAGGAGTTGGGGGTTGCATCAAGTGTACGGCTTACTTGTCTTAGTCTTTCCATTGAAATGGAGATTCCTTTATATAGTTTTTAATTAATGCCTTTTAAAGAAGTTTGTCTCCCTATGACTTACATAGGCTTATTTACAGCTATTTTCCTTTTAAAAAACTTTAATATATGTTGTTAGTATATGAAAATGGAGCTGATACATATTTAATCTAGCAATTTTATTTTCAGGATTTTTTTTTATATATTCTCATTGCTAAGTCATTAACTACATATTCTTGATTTTTTTGTCTTTTTCTATTTTTTGGTGCAGGGTCTCATTATGCATGCAGCCCACATTCATAGCGATCTTCCTGCTTTTTGCCTCCCATGTGCTGGGATTACAGGTGTGCGCCACCGCGCCCGGATTGCATCGCCAGCTCAGCGCACCCGAAGGCGGGGCCGGCGCGACTGGGGGAACCAAGGATCGAACACTGGTCCCTGCGCTTACCTATATTCTTGATTTTTAAAAAAAATTTTTGTGCTACATACGCTATGTCTCTCTCTTGTCCCCTCTGAGCTTATGCAGCATTTAGGACACTCTGTCCTTGTTGGTAGATGTTAGGGTGAGGGGCACTGCCCCTGTGCCATGGCCTGTGGGCTCTCCTGCATCTGGCTTCCGTCACCCTGCCCTGAAGCCCTGTGCTTTCTCCTCAGCTGGCAGCTCCAGCCATGGTCCCCTGCCAGCTGCCTGCAGGCACACCTGGGGAGCCCCCATAGTGGACTATCTTTGTGTGTTATTGCATGGGCTGGGTGCCCCATCCCTCTGGACACTCCCAGGTCTTTGCTCAAGTGTCACCTTTTAGTGTGGGCTTCCCAACTACTTGTTGTTTTTTTTTCTTAATTTATTGAGACAAGATCTCACTGTGTAGGTCAGGCTGGTGTGGACTCGTGTGTAATCCAGGCTGGCCTCAAAAATCATGAGTTCATGGTTTTCTTTCCTCATCACCCCAAGGAGCAGGATTGTAGGTGGGTGTCACCATGCCCGGCTGTCCCATTCTTTTAAACAACTGTTATAACATATGTTATATATCATATAATTTGCCCATTTTGAATGAGCTTACTAGTTTTTAGTAGTTTTGCACCTGCCATCGTTCATCCAATTTGAGAATATGTCTTTGTCCTAATAAACATTTCAGTTCCCATCTACTGTACAGTCCTTGTCCTGTCCCCTTCTGTGCCCTTCCCCTGACTCACTGTGGATACTGTCCACCAGTGGAGTCTGTAGCCTGTGCTGTCCTGTGCCTGTGCTCCTTCACAAAGCGCAGGTCCTTCCCTGTGCTCTAGTGGGAATCAGAACCTACTTCCCATTCAACCTGTGTGGTGCTGAACCTCTCACTATCATGGGGGTGTAGTGTAACAAGCCCTTCATCAGTTGGGGGACATTATCAGCTTCCACTTTTGGCTTGCATGAGCTGAGCTGCCTGTCTTTAGGAGTAGGCTGCTCTGCTCTGCAGCAGCACACCTGTGGTCCACATTGGCCGTGTGCTCTCCTTATCACTGTAGCACCTCATGCAGCATTTGCACAGCAGAGCATATGTTGGTGTATATGGTTGTTTATTACCATGGGTTGTGCAGGGTACACTTTTGTCTCATATTTATCACTGCCTTAAAATTGGATTCTGGAACTGTGACATATAGTTGGTGAACAATAAACATTTGCTGAATCAGTAAGTACAGAAGTAAATGGATGAATTGGATGTTCATTTGTGATCCACAGTGAGAAATATTTTGTGGTATAAGTGGTTTGATGTTTCTGAAGTACTTATAGTTTTAACTTCTGGGACAGTGTGGTAACTTTCAGAGTGTCATTCAGATATTACTTGTAGATTTGGGATTTCATCTTGCTGGTGACTTAACTCATGTATTTTCAGTGTCGTAATCACTGCAGCACTGTTGCTTGGCGTCCAGACAAGGCATTGTGTGCAGTCTAAGGTGGTGATTTGCTCTAGGAAGGAGCCTTGTCGGGAGGTGCAGGGCCCAGAGAGGCTGTTAGCACCTGGAGCGGTGTTGGCCTTCACCTGAAGCCCACAGTGGAGGGGCATTTTTCTCACATATGTGTATCATGATTTGAATGAGGAAGACTTCTGATTGAGCCAGTACTTGACTGAGGGGAGGGAAGCTTTTAAAAAAATTCTTAAAGTGTAACCAATTATTGTACTAGAGTTGCTTCATTGTTGGTATCCTAATTTTCAAACGTCAGTGTAGTTTTAAAACTTTTTAAAATCTTTAAAAAGGATGACTGTGAGACATTTACAGATAAATAGATGACCTAGACCATGCTCTTGAATAAATGAATTGGCTACATGTGTGTAAGGATCAGGTTGTTACCATGAGAAACTGAAAGTGTAAATAAGGATCAAAATATATAACAGATCCTGCAGAATAGGAAGGAAGTGTTCAATGGGAAGGGATATAAGGGACGGGAGAGGGAAAAGGAAAGAAGGAAAGAAAAAAAAAAGAAAGCTTTTGTAAATAAGGGAAGAGGGCAGAAGGAAGGGAAGGAGTGGGCAAAGAGAATCAGCTCATGTACAGGCACAAGTGCCACATGATGCACAGCTGTTGCACCTTAGCTAGACCAGTAAACAATGTTTACAAAGTAGTAGAAAATGGGAAAAAGCATTAATTTGCACATAAATGGTACTTAAATATACATTAATAAGTTGATTTGAAACAGTGATTCTCTACATGAGATGGGCTGGGGCAGACTTGGCAGCATTTAGATATGGCTTAGTTTGTCATATGAGAGGGACAGTGGTGTTGGTATCTGCCACGTGGGCTCCACATGGGAGAGGCATCTGGCCCTGGGCACTGTTGGGCGTCCTGCAGGACCCAGGCGAGTCCTGAGCATGATAACGCAGTCTGTATGTATCCACACCCCTGGGGCTTACACATGCCAGTGTAGAGAAGTTGTCCTGTAATCCTGTGTTCTCTTGTTAGTTTTTGTATGTACTACTCCATATGCATATGTATGAGTAGCTCTAAAATATATGCATATACATACATGTGTATATGCTCCAGGACCTCGTACTCTTATCTGTATGGCAAATCTGATTTATTTTGTCACCTAATAAAAACTGGAAAAGTTAACTTTACACATTTGTCCTAGGAAGCAGCTTTGGTGGGTAATGAGAAGACTGACGTTGTGAGGGCCCTTTCCTTTGCTTATTTCAGCATTATTTGTAGTTCCTGGTATGTGCTTCATAATTTCTAGGTTTCTTTGTCATTTTGGCTGAAGGTACATTTTAGATGTCACTTTTCTAAGCTGTTCTGTCTTCTAGCATTCGCAATTCCTTATTTTAAGGTTACTGGTTTTTAGAGTACATCATTACTCCTCTACATTTGCTTCCAGTTTCTAAGAACAGTTCCTTCTGTTTGGTGCTTCACAGTAGTATTCATTTCCATACTTTGGTGCTATTATGTTTTCAAATGCTAATCGTTGAGATTTAAGTAACTTGCTTGTAAATAGCTTGTTCATTTGAATTGTCGAACTTGATTAACCAAAAAATTAAGTTTCAGTATTAAATTTGAAAGCATTTGAAGATGTCACTGAAATTGCTGCGAGTGCCTTGAAATAAAAATAAGGATCACTTAATAACAGGGTAGGTGATTTTTCTGAAATACTACTTTGTGTGTTTTAATAAGTAGTAATGTTTTACCTCTGCACTGTCACTTATTTTTGGCGTAGATAAATACTGAGGAACATGTGGATGCAACTGATAAGGAAGTTATATTGTGGGATCATAAAATTCCTGAGGATATCCTGAAGGAAATCTCTGATTCTAAAGAGGTTCCTGCAGAGAGTGTTACTGTCTGGATTGATCCCCTTGATGCCACACAGGAGTATACAGGTAAGAGGCCCAAGAAGTTTTCCAGTTAGATTTTAAGATGAGAAAGCTAGGATAGTGCAGTGTCGTCTGAGACATAAGGACTGGGCCAGCTACTTTCAACTTTGTATTTTTCGGTCCAAGATCCCATTACACAGCATCTACCCTAGCTCATTCAGAATCAGCGATTTTCTGATTTTTCAGTAAGGAATATGTTCAACGTTAGCAACATGATAGTTGCAGTTGAACATCTATTAGTAAGGAAATCTACATAATTAGAATATAACAATGCTTGGGGTATTGGGGATGGGTATCTGTATATCTGAGCTTGGGATTCAGAATGCTAGGTAGGGGCTAGTACTCAAACTGCAGCAAAGCCAAAGTGCTGCCCTGGCCAGCACTCCCATTCTTCTTTCTTCTTTCTGTCTGTAGATTCCTTCCTCAAGATCCCTTCCCAGACATCATTTTTGTCTAGATAGCCTAGTTCCTGCTTTCTCTCTTGTTATCTGTATTAAAGGTAGCTATTTGTCTGCTCATCCCACTGGTGTACATATCCTGAGTAGAGGCCTCTGCTTCATCACGCTTATACTCTGATGCTTAGAAGCTCAGCTTAAACCATAAGTGACTGTTTGGAGACCAGGGAGTAGACTGTAGTTGTACATGACTAGTGTCAGCTGAAACTATAAAGTGACTCTTTGTAAGCAAAAGCCATTGATAAGGAATGGTGAGGTGTGAGTGCATGAGTCCTAATCTCAAGTGGCCTGCCAAATAATAATAATGACAGTACTTACTAAGCACATCTCTTTTACAGGAACTGTTTTAACCAACTAAGTTGAGTTTTCAATATAAACCTAAAATAAAAAATTATGTCTAAAAACCAGTAACTACTATCTGTATTATATAGATGAGGAAACTGAATATAAGTAACTTTTCTCTGGAAAAATTACTTTATTATGCTGGTAATAAAGTAATGGGCTGGAAAAATAACCCAATTAATCTGCTAGAACAAGAACTCTTCAACAACCCTCTGCACTTGGCCTTCATCTTTAGACTTTGTTTGAAGAAATTACTGTCTCTGGAACACTTTTCTTGTATATAAAACTTTAATGAAATAAAATAGTCTTCTATCCTGGGTTTATGGACAGTACCCTGACAGTTGTGCATTTTTTGTCTCACAGAGGATCTTCGGCAGTATGTTACCACCATGGTATGTGTGGCTGTCAATGGCAAACCTGTGTTAGGAGTTATCCATAAGCCATTTTCTGAATATACAGGTAAGAGATGTAAGGACTTTAAGAAGCAGTACTGAGCAGTAGCTCAATGTATTGCTGAAGTCTGTCCTCTGCCATGGGGGTGTGCATTTACACGCTAACCCTTCAGTAGACATGCTGAGGATTGATGGTTGGTATGGGTAATAATGACAGAACGTGGCTTTTCAGAGCCATCTTTAGGGATGGACACAGGAGCAGAATGAGATTCTCGGTCTCTGTGGGTGCTGTTGGGCACAGACTTTCCCAGCAGCTGTGATAGGGTTCTGTTTTCCATGCTGTTGCTGGTGTGTGGGTTCTGAGGTTTGCTGTGTAGCTCTGTTGACCAAATCTGCTGTTATCCTGTGAGCTTGATACTGGGGTGTGTAAGACCAGAGCCCCTTTAGTGTCAACATGGAGGAGCCAGAGTCACTGTGAAAGTCTTGGGAGGTAATGGAATTTCTGGGAAGCCTTAGATGTCCTTTAGGCGTGGTCTACCATTGTGGTGCAGTCCTCTGTTCTAGCTTCCTATGGATGATGGCATGACAGTGATGTGCTCACTAGGAGGCACAGGGTCATCCGCTTAGGAGCTGTACCCTTGCCAGGGCCAGCAGATCTGGGTATCATGGTATTCCTAACTGCGCTGCAGTTAACTTGAGAGGCTGTGTTCATCTAGGTAGCAGTAACGGTGTAAAGTATGATCATAAGTCTATCAAAATGAGTTATGATGGTAGAAAAGGGAGGGAAATAGTGCAAGCAGCAGTGCCAACAGCCTGAAAAATAGTTACCTTTTCATTGGTAACTGTCAACATGGGTAGAAATTATGAGCATCTTGCTCCTTTCTTCTCTAAGATGACAATGTTTTTGATAAGAATGATATCCACTCTCTCCTAGTGTAGGAAACAGCCCCAGTGACTAGGTATAGTGAATTACATAATGTCTCAAATTCATATCCATCCCTGTATTAGTCTCTTAGCCCAAAGACAAAATAGCCAACACCCACAGTTTAAAAGAGGAGAGGCTGATTTGGCTTCAGATGTTCAGCCCCTGGAAGGCTGGCTCTGAAGCATAAGTGGTGTGACAGGAAAGCTGCTCAACTGTGGCAGCCAGGAAGCAGAGAGAAGTTGGCTGCAGACCACAGAATCACCTTACAAGTTATGCCCAGTGTCCTGCCCACCCTACACAGGCCTGACCTACAAAGAGCATGTCCAGTGGATTAATCTGTGGATAATGTGACACCCTGAGACCCAGGTGCTTTTCAGAAGCCCTACACCTGAAAGCATGAGGCTGCTGGGAGGCCTTTTAGATTTAAAGCATGGTCCTTGTATTTGTTTACTAGGACTGCTGTTATTAAAACTCGCAAGCCCTATCTTAAATAGTATTAATTCAGTCTCTTTTTCAGTTCTGGGTCCTGCAGAGATCCACAGTTAAGGTGCTGGCAGAGCCGTGCTAGCGCAGAAGTCTGTGAGAGAGAATTCTTCCTGTTTGTTGCTTTACCAGCGGCCCATGGTGCTCTCTGGCTTGTAAACACGTCATTCGGTCTTTGCCTTCCTCTTCACAAGGTGTTTTCTCCATGTGTTCTCGTCTCTGTATCTTCTTTTCTTATTAAGATGCCAATTATAGTAGGCTAGGGGCCCAGCCTATACCAATATGATCTTATGTTAACTAACTACATCAAACCTATTTCTAAGTATTATGAAATACTGAGGTTCTGGGCATTAGGACATCTTCATAGTTTGGGAGAGAGACATAATTCAGCCTATAAGAATCAGAGGACTGGAGACATAGCTCAGTGGTAGAAGGCTTGCTTAGCATATGCATGGCCCTAGGTTTGATCTCCAGCACTGTGAAAACCAAACCAAAACTAAAAGCCTAGGAAGTTAAGCCAGCTATCTCAAGATGTGATCATGCTTGATGGGAACATAAGCCAATGGAGAGGGTCCTTGTAAGAAACAGTGAATACCCATCTGCATGGGGTAAAGACAGGAAGGTAGAGGCAAAGGTTGGGGTGACCCTGAATAAGCCAAGATTGCCTGCAGCCTCGCAGATCTGTCCCTGCGAGGGATAGATCCTCCCAGAAACTTCTTTCCAGAAGGAAAATCCTGCCAAACCTTGTTTTTAGCCTTCTGGCCTTACCAACTGGGGAAATACGTTTCCTTCATTTTAAGCCACTGTTGGTGTCGGGCCTGCTACAGTGGCCCTAAGGAGCTCACTCACTGGTATTCCACTCAGCTGTTACCTGCCCACCATCCCCATTGCGTGTGGAGGTGGAGCTGACCACAGGAAACGACTGTCTTGAGTCAGGCCTGGGGTTGCAGGCCTGTAGTCCCAACTCACAGCACTCTGGGAGACTGTGATAAGATCCTGCATTCAATCCTAACCCAGGCAGGAGACCTTGTTTCAGAAAAAAAAAAAAAAAGAAAAGAAAAAAATAGAAAATATAGCTCATTGTGAAGGCTATAAGAAAGAAAGCTCGGACTCATAGTGATCTTCCTGTCTCAGCCTCCCTGGTGCTGGGATTACAGGTGTGTGCTACCATGCCTTGCCTTGGTGGCTGGCTCAGTGCATCCGGGGGTGGGGTCGGCAAGGCCTGTGGTGCTGTGCAACCTGGTCCCTGCGCTTGCCTAAGCAGGTGCTTAGGCCACTGAGCTATCTCAGGGCCCCTTAAGTTAATTTTTTAAAAATTTACCTATTTGCTTTTTCAGGTAACTATGCTTTTGATCCCAAATTTCAGCTGGTCTCAGACAGGCTAAGTATATATTTAGGTGTTGATTCTATATTTCTGAATCATCAGTTTGAATTCTAAGTGTTGACAGTTTGAATGCTATAAAAGGTTTATGCCATTGTTTTGGTGTTGGGCCTTAAGATTAGTCATATAATTGCTCTATGGCATACTTTTACATACTTCCTTTAGTCCTTACTGAATGAAATAGGTGCAAGTTAGGCTATTAATCTACATTACTGTGGGACACACTGCAACAGAGGAGGTGGATCAAAGTAGTTTATTTTTTTCTCCTCTCCCAGCTGACATATGCAAGCGGTCCAGGGGAGCCTGTAGGCTGTGCCCCCCAGCGCCTGCTGCCCTCCTGGGCAGGATTGCCATAGCGTGCTCTTCTGTGTGCCAGTGGAGAGGAAGAGCTGTGGTGGCCCCCACGGAGGTGTGCATCACTTCCTGCCTCCCGCACGATGCTTCTGTCTTGTTGGGTCAGGACATGGCAAAAGCCAGTCCCAAGGAAGGCTGCCAGGTGGAGTATTAAGTGGCCATCAAAGGAAAGCTGAAGGACTCTTGCGTGGGGAACAAAGGGAAAGTAGATGCTTGATTCCAGCTGCTCAGTACTCTGCATTTGATGTCGCACAGAAAAGGATACCATTATTTATGTTAGTACTCCCACTTAAAATGAGAAAGATTCAGCAAGTCGGTACATTCCTTTAGGCCTTCCAGCTAAGTTAGTGACTAGCTAGATTCAGCCCCAGAAATGTTTTTCAGATTGGTGTGTCCCAACACTTCTATCATATTAATGCCATGATGCCCTTTGCAATATGTGTAATAGTATTTCATTTGAACCTGTGAATAAATGCGTGGCATAGAATGCATGGCATTAGAAGGCCTTTGGTTTTAGAAGAGAAAATGGGCATAGCATCTGCTGTCATGATGACTATGTAGCTCCTGGCAAGGGCTGCCTACTCCTTCTAGTACCTTCCAATTATTTAATGTTTTCAATTTCTAAAGTACAGTGTCTCAGCCTTTGACTTGCCCAGTGTCCTGGGACATAAAAGTGCCTGCCAGTTAGCAAACACACTGAAAGAATCAAATGTCAGAGGTGTGGTTGGTCCTTCATTTCTGTGTGGAGGGTTTGTTTGCTTTGTGCCTGCCTTTTGGAATGTTATTTTCAAACCCAGACTGTATATCAATATTGGCAGAGTACTGGCTGTATAGTATGTATGTTTACCAGAATTATCTGTATTTAACTATAAGTGGAGCTAGGTGTTACTGTTACCTTTACAGCAGAAATGGGAGAACAGCTTATCCAAATTCCTGTGAGACCTTATAATTAGTTCGAGTTTGGTATTCTTAAACAGGAGACATAGTTGAATGTATTTTAATGAATTAATGCTTAAATGTATAAGTGTAATATAGTCATTTAGCATACCTTTGCAGTGATTACAAGTTAGGTTGGATTTCTATGTAACAAATATCAACCTGTTTTTATTTCCAACTCAGCCTGTTTCCCCAGTTCAGTGACACCTCACCTCATAGTTCTTCCCGTGATTCTAGCTGCAGCCAGAATTGTGGAGAACGTTTAGTTCATGCTCCAGGGTGCCAGTGCCAACTAAACGCAGTCTGCATCTACTGTCTTAGCACATTACCTTACAGTCATTTGTACTTCTTAAATATATCCATATAATTGTAACGAGTAGGTGGCCGGGGAGATGGCTCAGTGGAATAAGTATTTCCCTGGCAAGCGTAAGAGCCTGAGTTCAATCCCTGGTTCTGCCAAAAAATAATAAATAAATAAATAAATAAATAAATAATTGTAACAAGTAATCCATATAACTATGTTGAGTTCCAATCCTGACTTGGTAATTTTTATTCGAAATTATTCTGTTATCTACTCATAGACTACTTTGATTCACTTACACAATACTGACCTCTAGAGATGCAGTATTGTAAAAGGAAAAACTATGTTTGACACTTTTGTGGAGAATTTTTGACTTTTTCTTTCATCATTACTTATATTATCAATAATTTCAAAGTTATGTGAATACTATGTGCTCCCCTTAGATTTATTAGTTAATATATTGGTGAACTTTTTTGGTTTTTGTTCACCTGATAACATTAAGGATCATAGCATTTTAACTGTCGGCTGCGTGGAGCATCTGCATGTTGGTACAGAGCAGACCGATGAAAGCCAGCATGAGTATCTAGTAGTCAGATTTCCCCAGGTGCTCTGAGAGTGGATCATCAGTGGCTGATGACCTCAAGGCAAGATCTAGTCAATGATATTCTTTTGTTTAAGTTACCATGTTTAATTTTCTCTTTTAAAATATATTTAGTACAGGGTCTTTTCAGGTCTCACTGCACAGATCGGATTTGTAGTAATCCTCCTATTTTCAACTTCTCAAGCACTGGGATTATGGGTGCATGCCACCATGCCAGTCTCAGTGGCTATTTCAGTGTGTCCCGGTGGCAGGGCCTGCACAAACCCCAGTCCCTGCACTTTAATCCACTGAGCTATCTGGCTGGCCCTATGTATAATTTTCTTAGCTAGAACAACTCCCATTGCTCTTTACCCCTGTGACATTGACATGGGACCAACTCATTTCTTCTGTAGAAAGTTTTTTCTTTGGGAATTAGCCCATTGTTCTCTAAGGGTGTCCTTAACTCACTTTTATATCATTTAACGTAACAGCATCTCTTTCTCACTTTTTTTTTTTGTATTTTAGGGAAGGGTCTACAGGGTGTTCAGAGTCTCAATACTAGATCAGACTCATAGTGGTCTGCCTGTTTACAGCCTTCCAGAAGCTGGGATTATAGGCATGTGCCACCACACCCAGTCTCAATTGCCATTGCAGAGAGCCCCAGTGGCTCGGCAGGTCCAGGGATTGAACCCCCAGCCCCTGCACCTGCTTGCAGGTGCTTTAATCCACTGAGCTATTTGGCAGGCCCTCTCTCAATATTAATGATACTCTGATGGCTAAAGTAATTATGACTGGAATTCTGATTACAAAATTATTTATATTTTCTTGCTATCAGCAGATAAACTGAAGAAGATATTTTGGCATCAGTTGAAATCTGTTTTCTATTAAACCATTCATAATCATTTTAACATCTACGAATGTTAAATGAGATTTTCTTGTATTTTCTACGTATATTTGTCTTTTTCCATCAACTGGATTTACTGTGAAATGTATTTTCTTTTAGAAATGCAGGATAAATTAAACAATTTTTCCTGGATGTATCAGTTTTCAGAGTAAGCAATTAATGCAAACTACCTCCAAATAGGAAAAAAAATTTATTGGGTGAGATCGAGCAGGCTTTCTCTTTAAAAAAAAAAAAAAAAAAAAAAAAAAAAATCATGAACTTTATGTTCAGTATGGTTTAGAAACTATAATTACTACTTTTAAGGTAAAGGTGTTCTCAGTTATTATGCACTTTCTGCAGGATAGGACAAAAATTCTTCCACCTTCTGTTGGCTCTAGAAATTCTTTGCATTCCTTAGTTTTTAGATGAAGTCAGGATAAATTTGACTGATGAAAGTACTCCTCGATAGATTATCTGTATTTTTCCCCATATGACAATGCTTTATTCTTTTCTTCCAACAAATGAAACATTTTTTAAAACAGCTAACCAAACAACACATTAAACGAAAGCTGAAAAAATACTATGCAATTCTGCAGTCAGAACAAGGTCATTAAGTGGCTGGCTTAAGAACTCCAATGCTTCAGCTGCCCTAGGCTTGGCTGGACCTCTCCCTGCTGCAATCTGACTGCTCCCGGCATGTTCTGTGCTCCCTTTGTCCCTGACAGTGCTGACCCAGGTAACACAGGCCCATGGACATCTAACGCCCTCTTAGGCTGGCTCT
>PVKA01033221.1:0-24597 GCA_004027165.1 Ctenomys sociabilis | reverse complement strand
ATACAAATGTCAATCAGACAGTTTCAAGACACCTTAACCATACAGAGTCGATGAATTAATACATTGCAAACTGTTTTCATAATGTTTTGGTACTGTACAAGGTGCATACATGAAATTATATTTACAGGTTTTTTTATAGCTGAATTATATCAAAGATTCAATAATTATTTACCTAGTGGATGACCATAGCACTAAAAGCGACATAATATCCTGTCCAACCACCATTAGTGCAGATCTTGCCTCTCATAGAATTATGTAGAAGCACAGCGTTATCTATCCCAACTGTACTGTCTATACACACACATTCTTTATGCACTGCTGCCAAGTAAAACAATCCTAAGTGTAGCCAGCTTGGCTGGGGTTCACATACACATGCACGTCCTGGTGTTAGATCTTGCAGCTGACCAGTGAGGCCGGAGCTGGGTTTCTCAGAGGACAGAGTGGGCACAGGTGCTGGGTGTGCCCCGTGGGCCGGGACAGGCTCCTGTGTACATGGCTGCCTCCTTCCAGTCCTGGGTGAACTGCCTAAGCCCTGCTGTCAGCTCTCAAACCAAAGGATACCTGACCATTCTGTGCTTTCCCCGAAGCCACCATCAGGCTGCCTGGGGGACAGGCCTGTGGGAGCACTGAGTCCTCTGTCACTGGCAGATGGGCAGGCCATGGCTGGGTGTGTGCCCACCTGTGTCTTGGGACTGGGAGGCTGTCACAGGCAAGGACAAGCAGGAAGCAGAAGCCCATCAGAAATAGCACCAGCCGCAGAGTGACCACTACTGTGTCCCGTAGATGGACCACTTGCCTCGGGTCTGTGTCCCTTGCAGGGTGGAGGGCAGCTCTCTTCACCCAGAGAACTGGGCAGTGGCACTCGGACATCACACCATGCTTCGACACAGTGCTGCCCTGGGGAGGATTTCCAGATTTTCTAAGATGCAGGCAGCAATCACCCTGCTGGTTCTGGACCAGGGCTTCAGATCTTTGTCTGCCTCTGTTTGTTCCCATTTTTCTCTCTGGTCAGGCTTGTACTGGCAGATTTGGCCACAGAGTGGGGCAGAGAGGGATGGAGGAGGAGCAGGTCAGGGGTAGCTTTATCTTAGTGAGCCATGTGGGGAGGAGAGAAGACAGGGCCACATGACAGGGTCACAGGAGCGAGCAGCTGCAACCATAGTGCTTGAGCAGGCTCCAGAAGGTGACGGGAGGACAGGCTGCTGCCCTAAGAAGTGACAGAGGCAGGGGGCAGAGCCCAGAGGAAAAGGCTCCGCAGATGTCATAGGAGCCAGTGCAGGACCTGGGCGTCCTCTGACATGAAGACCACTTCCATCTAGGAGCTGCTGAGGACAGAGGTGGGGCTCAGAGGCCCCTGCTAAGGACGTGACCTGGAAATTTGCAGACTCTCCTGTTTTCTACTTTCCCCACGGAATTCTGTGAGAGTGCTTCAGTGTCTGAGGAAAGATTGTCAGTAAAGTATAAAAGGCCCTGGGCCAGCAAACCTCTACTGAAGTTTTGGTTAAATGTAGGACTGAACTGGTTGATAAATGAAGAGAGAAGGGGAGCTAGTTTTAGGACCCTAGTAGTCACACCAACTGGGAAAAAATGAGGACAATTCACTGAGCAGAAAAGGCCAATCCTGCCAGAAAAAAGAAATTAGTACAAAAAGCAAAAAACGTGCTTTTCTTTGTAGAGAAGCTTAAGGCCTATTCAGCACGGTGGACTTGGAACGTATGTTTGGAAGTGGCCAATGGGCGGCCATGGTGACCGACTCCCGCCCCTCCCTCCGCCTCAGCTCCCCACCCTGTGCTGCTCTGCCACTTCGATGCGTGCTGGGGCCCACGGTGCATGCAAGCGCTGTGGAAACCAGAGCCCTGGGTCACGGGCCCTAGGGGACTCTCCGGGAGGCCCCTAGTCACGAGCTCTCCTCTCCCTTGGAGCCATTTCCTCTCCCTCTTGAGGTGCTTCCAAGTGTCTCAGGAGCGCTGCTGCTTCACTTGGTTGGCAGCCCTCACAGAGGCCCGGGTGCTTATTCTCACCTCCTGGTCTTGGGAGGACCGCGGGCGCCCCATCTCTCACAGGTGGGTGTTCACCTGGGGCTGCAAGGTGTCTCAGGCTTCCCTCCCCTCCAGGCCGCTCCCTGTGTGTGCTCCACACAGCTCTGCCAAATGGTTTTTCTTGTTTCATAATAACCTCACTACAAAGCCTCACGTGCTTCGTAACAGCTTTCACAGGATTGTTAACTTACTTTAATCTGCCTGCCAGTCCCTGGAGGTGGGACCAGAGGTCCTGCTGCCCACCCATCTGCTCCGCCTGGCTGGGGTCCTGCCTTCCCCTCCTGCTCCACCTGCAGCAACACTCTCTACTGCCAAATGCCACCGAGATGTCATAAAGACAAACACAAACGGTTCTATCGTTCTCTGCTTTGGCAATTACTTCCTAAATCTCTTTACTTGAGGCTGTGTTTGCCATTTAGGAGACATGAGCAATTGAAAGAAATGCAACAATTATACTTTGCTTTCCTTGATAAAGGAGCAGAACCAGGGAAGCAAAGCACTTTCTTTCCATCACATTTCCTCATTCCTCGTTCCACAGGGGTGGACACCTGTCACCTGAGCATGGAAATAGTTTTATTCTGGTCAGCACACTCATATACATATTTGTACTTAATTAATTGAAAGTGGGAAGTCCATAGGTTTCTTTTCTTAAAGGTAAACTTAGTCCAACCTTGTCTTTTATTCTTCCGGCACTGATGGACACCACAACGCCGCACTGCCCCAAGCCATGACTGCCTGGTGGGGAGCTCACGTAGGAGAAGCTCTCCACATCTGTGCCCTCTGGAAGACTAGGGACAGGACCATAGTGCTTCTCTACAGACCAGGCCTGCAGACTGCTCATCCCTTCCCCTTGGGAGTTCCACCCTCATCGGACAGAACCCGCTGCCCACACTGCAGGGTCAGGCTCCATCCAGGAAGCACGGACACCTCCCTTTCTGGTGCTGGTCTGCTGTTCAGCTGGGGACTCTGCAGCCAGCCCTGCCTTCTCCCACAGGGAAGCCTTGAAGCATTCCTGATGGCACCTAGCCTGCGTGCCCACAAGCGGACTCCCAGTGCATATTCAGTACCTTATTCATTTTAAGTGGAAATCAATGAAAATGGAACCAAGAAGATTCTGAAAGAGAACCGTGGACCCACGCCCCCAGCATGGGAAGCTAAGCAGAGAGACACCCTGGGCAGCACCTTATTGGCCCCATTTGACTTGAGAAGGAGGAGCAGGCAGTGGGGTCAGCTAGTCTGCTGTGACACAAGGAGGACAGGACAGCCTGGGCTGACGACAAGGCTGGAGAGGCCGGATCAGTGACTGCTGGTGACGTTTTCCCTGTCCCATTTATTTATTTGGCCTGATGCCCTCAAGTTCATCTGTGCTGTGGCAGCTACATATTGAATGAACAAAGAAAGGAGTTCCTTTCAGCAATGGGGACCCGTCATGTTTGGATGTCTGGCAGCAATGTGGCGGGTGCAGGCCCGCGGGCCGGGGAGGTACCAAGGGGATCGAGATGACATTTAATGCAACTGCATTAGGACCATATGCTGATTACATAGATCTGAGCGGCTCTTGTCACACAGAAAGCTTACAAGACGCGGTAGATGCACTACACAGCTTCCGTACAGTGGCCATTTCGTATTTACTTGTATGTCACATCATGCCTCAAACCTCAACTCTACGTGATGAAATGCAGATTAAGTAAATAAGTGAATTACACGAGCTGCCAGAAGTTAAAACAATTAGCGTTTAGAGTGCATTTAGCGCATGTGCAGAAGAGCGCCACTTTCTCACGCAGTGATGCCAGGGCTCGCAGCCACTTCTGCTTGCAAATGATTCACTTTGCACACCAAAGCATCAAACAAAAGTTTGCTTCTATCCTCAGGCTCTGCCTTAGGCCCCAGGTGTGGCCATGGCCATCTTCCCCACAGAGCTGCAGCCATGTGCTGCAAGTCATAGACAAATTCAGGTCATTAGCCGAAGTGCCACTGTATTCACACCACTTGCAGTGCTATTTCCAGACCTTTCGTAAGCCGCACAGAGCCCATCACACAACACTGAGGAAGAACCTGAGGCAATCATGAGCCCCTATCTTCTCCATCAAGATTCTTGCCTTCTTAGGTAGGCAGAGCCGCATGTTCACCATTTAGAGGGCAGCAGACATGCAGTGAGCAATACCGGGTCCTGGGGTGGGCTCTGCCTCTGGAGGGCTGGAGGAAGTCCTCAGGGAGTCCCCAGGGTCCAGGGAGGCTGGAGCCCTTCAAGCTGAGTGAATGTCAGGGTTGGCAAGGCAGGGGCACAGGAAAGGAGGTGAGAGCACGCAGGCCTACGAAGGGTGAGCAACATGAAGTCCAGGCAGTGCTCCCTCCCAGTGCCTCAGGAGAGGGCTGCTTGCTGGGGAATGATCATCAGATGCAAGTGCTGTCTCAATGCACTCTTCTCAGGGTGGGCAGCAGCAGGCCTCAGGTGGACCAAGGAGGAGGTGGACGCTGTTGCAGAACTCGGGGAAGAGCTGAGCATGGGGTGTGGCTGGAGCTGGAAATTGGTTATATGTGTGGAGGCAGGAATATGCCAGAGTCTGAAAGCAGCCAATCCGCCTCAGTCCTGAGGCCAGCATCCTGTCCTGGCAGTATGCTGGTGGTGGCTAGGCAGCCCTGTGCTTTGTGATGCTAACTTTGCAAAGGTGTAAGCAATCACTTCTCTGTTGTAGTTCAGTCCTCTGTCCATCTGGCAAGGAGGCCTCTGCCTGACCTCAGCTTTTCTTTCTTTTCTCTATTTTCTAAATCCCTTCACTATGTCCTCACAGGGACCACCAAGAAAGCAACAAGGCCCTAAGACTGAGGTGCGGCTGTCAGTGAAAAGAGCTGTAGAGCCGACCCGCCCAAAGGGAGGAATGGAGTGAGTGCAGGGTGCCACAGAGGGACTCAAGCAGTGCCAGGGCACGGACTGGTGAATGAAAGCCCTCACCTGCAAGGCTGCCTTCTTCAGGTCTGCAGAGGGCAGCTTTCACACGCAATTCCTTCACATTTCCCGGAGTGTTCTTCCCAAACCTAGACCTGGACAGTTAGTGCTATTAACTTGAGATACGCTTTGTACATCTCAGGAGAAAGGAGAGCTTGTCCCTCGGGCTGTTGCTGGTTGGTGGGGCTTCACTCTGCTGTGCAGGCCATTGTTTCCTACACACTGGGGTAAACTGCAGGCGGAGCAATGTACTGCACACACCGAGGGAGTGCTCAGCACACTGAACGCCATCTCTGTTCTCTATGTTACTTTTGTTGTCGGCTGATATTTTTGCTTGGAGACAGTGTCAGAAGATGGGGACACACTTGAAATGCAACATGCAAACACATCAGCAGCAAACATGTCCCCTTGATTTATCCTGCAGGGCCTGCATCTGGGTGGGTTCTGGCACTGCCACAGGGGCTGCAGCTCCATTGCACACTGTGTCAGTGAGAAAGGTGACACAAGCAACACTCGGAAATAATCAGAGCCCTCCAGGAACATGACCTGCTCATAGATTTAAGAGGGAAGAATGCAAATTTAGTCCATAATAACAATTATCCCACCAGCTCTCTCTCCTCTGTTGCTGGTGGGCTCTGCACAGAGCTGCATGTATTCCCTGCTAGGGCACATTTCCCCCACCGTGCTCCGAATCTCCGAACTCTCAATGTCCTGTGTCGTCCTGTGTCCACACTTTTAAGTTGGACATCTGAAAGCCTCACATTTCCTAAAGGGCTATTATACCCTCCGTGGCCTGTGGAGCTCTTGCTAGTTGAGTTCATTTCAATACACAATCACAGAGGTCTTCAGAGAATGGTGTATGTGTGTATATAATGTTTTTAATGGAAAGGGGATAAAAGAGAGCTTATTTTAGTTTTGTTCTGACTGTTCTTGAAGTCACATTTGACCTGGGGTAAATGTGACCTGGGGAGCCAATCGCAACCAAAAGCAATGCTTCTGTTACAAAGTACTAGTAGACCGATATGCTTGGGGACCATTACAATGCAGCTCTGAAAGGACAATGAAGCTGCATATTGATACATAATTAAGACATGCTGTGAGTTAAATAAGCGACACAAGAATGTGAAAGCGAAGCATCAGGACACTGGGAGGAAGCCAAGTGACTCACTAGTGCACATCTGAAGCAGCTGCTTGAGCAGGGTGGCCCTGAGGCCTGGCAGGGCCATGGGACAAGATGTTCTGAGGCGGAGGGGGACCAAGCATGCTGCTGAGAACCCCGACGTCAGTATGCCATCGGTTCACAAGTCTTAGGGATTGAAGGTCGGACGTGGGAAGGGCGTCTGCAGGCACCTGATCTGTGTCATAGAACATAGCAGGGCGAGCATGCAAGTGAGGTCCAGGACCAGCAGATGAAGACAGATAGCATGCCCACGTCAGGAGTTTGGAGGACATAGGGACTGACACAGAAGGGGACAGGAGAGAGCCACATAGGCAGGGCAAGTTGTTAACAGCATCTCAAATGCATTTTTCAGCCCTGTTCTCCTTCAAAGCATCCTTTCAAAAATTATTATTTATTTGGTTCAGGGTCCTCCTATGCAGCTCAGACTCATAGTGATCCTCCTGTCTCAGCCTCCCCAGCACTGAGACTACAGGCTTCTGTCACCATGCCTGGACTTGGTGATCAGTGATGGGCCAGCGTGCCATGCCGTACCTGGAATCAATTCTGAACCCTGGTTCTTGCACTTGCTTAGATCATTTAGCCATCTCCCCAGTCCCCAAAGCATCTTTGAAATATCTAGTGTTTAGGAAGGAGCAAAGGTAGTTGCTCAACAAAATCAGAAACCATGAGCTTGGCATGAGGTGTATGGTTGAAATCTGAGGATTCTGAACTTAAGTCCAGCTTGGAGAACTTAGCAAACTCAGTGGGATGAAGTCTCAAAGTAAAAAACAAAACACCTGAGGGTATGGCTTGCAGAAGGCCCAGACTTCAATATTCAGTGCCAAAGGAAGAGAGAAAGATACTCCGATGTCTTCAGGGAAGTGAATTTGGTGAAATGACTGGCACTATAAAGAGACCGTCTCTCATAATATCAGTTATAGCTGAGGTTGCCCATCCTCAGAGATGGTGATCGTAATGTCCCCCCAATAGCTTCCTAGTTTCTGCATCAGTGCCTTCAGTGAAAAGCAGCTATGTCAGCCCACTGGGAAGGACTGCGAAGGCAGACATCATTTTCACTCATCAAGTGATGATTAGATTTTTCTTATCTTCACCTGGACCTGGGTTTGAATGTTGGAAACCCTTACAGAAAACGTAGGCCCTCGTCATGCTGCAGTGTGCCAGCGATCGATAGTCAGGCATGGTCCTCCTTTTCCTAAAAAAATGTTGAGTTTCTTCTTCCATCTCTGACAAACGCACACTGGTACAGTGATTTCTGTTTCCTGTTACCTACTCCTGTCACTCCCTTTCCTCACCTGCAGAGGGACATCAGGCTGCAAAGCCAGGCTGTCTTGATCCAGGATATCCTTACCTCTGGCAGGGAAGAGGCATTACAGAGAGAGCCGATCTGAAAGGCAGAAACCAGTCAGTCCCTGGGAAGACAGCTCTTCTGTATCCACACACAGCACAGAGACTGTTCCATCTCTGTGTCCTGCCTGGGAGAGTCATTGCAGGATGTGGGAACAGTGTGCTCTGCTGCTCCATTCCAGGCAATTAGACTGATGGAGACAGGATGGGCCCAAGGCTGGAGAGCTTTCCGAGAGCATGAAAGGCTCTGGGCCTCCTCCCTGTGCCTGGAGGAGACTGTAGTGACTCGTCCTGCCAGAGGGAGGAGCCCTTGGGACTTCACTGGAGGACCCAGAGCACAGGACAGGGCCAACACAAGATGACGGGTAATCAGGAGGTTGGGTGGAGGGGGCCAATGGCTTCCAAGAAAGCCCTAGAAATGCTGCTGGGGGAGGGGTGGCCTGTGAGCCCAGCTGGTTACCAGTGCTCTGCAGCCCTGCCTGCCCTGCTGGGGACACATCCCAGGTCAGCATGAGGTGGACTGGGGTAGGGTGGTCCCTCTTGTCCCCCCTTCCAGAAGAAACAAAACCTTGCTTTGCTCTGATGATGTTTAGAACACCCAAAGAAAGTGAAATAAACCAGACACAAATGTGTAAATATCATATAGTCTCCCTAGTATAACAAGCAAAAAGCAGAAATACAAAAGGAAACATAAAACAACTAAAATCAATTGAGTCCGATAAGGCAAAGTGAATGGCATATGCTGCAGGATACTAATCAGCTTTTCTTCTGGATGGTTAACAACCTAAGTTCACAGATCAAAGTTGGAGAAATAGAAGAGCCACAAGGCCAGCCAACATTTTGGCCCTAGCCTTTCAAGGTCAGCAAAGACTCAGGACATAGGAGAACTTGTACTGCAACATCATGAAACTCAGGTGAGCTCCAGATTTTCTGAACAAGGAGATTATGGAGCTACAGAGGAAAGAGATCGAAGTTCTACAGTGTGCCTGGGGAGAGTCACATGAAGAGAAAACTTTCTCTCAAGCTCTCACAGAGAGCAAACTGGTCAAGCATTGGCCGTGACTCATCCACATGGATGACACAGACAAAGGAACTACAGAATAATGTACAGGACTACAAGATAAACCCTGAGAGGACTTCACTGACCTCAAAAGAAACATAAAGTTCATGTGTTGGTATATAGGTCTTGCTCTATCTAGAAAGTCTCATTTCCTGTTTTGCCTGTAGAAAATTCCCTCAGTCATGCTGACTCTTGAGCTCTATAAATGGAGTCATGATTAGAAACATGACACAAGGTGGTCGCTGATGTCTGAGTGGCTCTGTGAATTTCCAATCTGATGCACTTACACTGGTGTAAAGAGGTCTTTTAAGTGAATCTCTGAGAGATTTGAGCTTTCTAGTTGTAGAATCTTGGGTGCTGCCTTAAGTCCTTTTAAAATAAAACCTCCAAAATAATAGAATAAGCCACAGATATAGGTCAGATGTAGAGAAGGAGGGAGGAGGGCAGGATCTATAGTAGACAAAACTAAACAATAAATATGAGTGCAAATCGTCTCGGAAAGTGCCAGGTTTCAAGGTTCAAACTTTAGGAAATTGTCCCAAGTCTTAAGAGAAAAAAGCAGAGGAGAACAGCAGCTGGGGGACTCCTTGTGGGAGCCCAGGATGGGAATTCTGCAGAAGCTGGACTCCCCCTTGGAGCAGATTCCAGATTCTCAAACTGAGAAGTCACCAGAAGGGTTTTAAGAGATGTTAGTGGGTACAAGTCACCTGGAGCCTGAAACTCTTGGCCACCTCGCACCCCCTAGGAATTTGACACCTGTGAGACTCACCTCAAAGGGCAGCCCACTAGGTGTGTGATGAAAAGATTCCAAGACACAGGCTTAACACGTTTTCTGTTCCTTGTTTATTTAAGGTTCTACAAGGAAGGGCTTGGAGCAGGAATAGCGTGGGAAACAATGTATTTGTCACTCTTGCTAGAAGGTACCTAGATGCCCCCGTTGGGCCCAGTTATGCCCTCAGCATCAGAGGTGGGTAACGCCGGGCAGCGCCACCTGTACACAGCGTTCATGCTGAGAGCAGGAGCCAGCAGCTGCCACCTGCTCAACTGGATGGTGCTAAGCTGCGGTGTGGTGAGGATGGAATCCATGAACTTTGGTGTCCTAACCCGGCCCCTGAATCTGGCCCCTGCAGGGAGACCCTGGGGCTTGCACTGTTAGTCCTACTCAGGCTGTCATTGAAGACACATGCAACACGTTAGCAATGCAAGGATCTGGGCATGTCTGCGGATGACTGACATGTAGGCCAGCAAATCCCGATGTGGTTGGCAGACCTAGCCCGGATGTGGGCAGCTCCATTCAATAGGCTTGTGGTCAAACTGGGATAAAAAAGGCAACACAAGGGTCTGTTCCTTTTCTTTCTTTCTTTTTTTTTTCCTCTTTTTTCCTTAAGAGCTCTGATCTTTGTACACTTTCAGTCTCCATTTCTAGTTTCTTCATGGACACGACTCAGAGCTCTGCAGGGAGCTGCACATGGTTGTGTAATGTCCTGTTGACGTGCTCCACCGGAGATGAATGTGCGCAGGACTGGGCAGCTTGCACGGCATCACGCACACCCCACCATCCGCAGGTGATCTAGGCAGCAGCTCCTGCAGTTGGGCAGCCTCCCTCTGACCCTGAAGAGGGCAGCAGACCAACTCTGTGGGTGATGGAATGCATCGGCCATCAGTACACGTGGTGCAAGTCAAATCTGGCACCACCGTTACTGTCCTTTGAGGTTTCCTGTGGAGGGTGTCCCCTAGTGCTAGCTAACGAGTTTGCTCTCTGTTATCTAACTTTTCTGGGAAACAGTAAATATACACCGAGTGCGTGTTGCACGTGTTCGTGTGTCTGTGCATGGTATGTAGGCATACATTTGTTGATACTTATGCATGTGGTGTGTGGTGGACAGGGAGGAATAGGTTTTTGATCCTGGTCACGGCCCCACAGAGTAGACATTTTATGATGTCCCCAGTGTACAGCCCTTTCTGACGAATCTAGTTTTTAATTTGCAGCTCTGCGGAACCCTGGAACCTGGACAGCTCAGCAAATGAATTTCAAGTACTCCAAAAATTATATTGAAAATCATTAACATATTTGGCCTTCATTTAAGAAATGCAGTGATTATGCTCTGAAGGTCTCTATGCCCGTGGGGTGGGATGTGTGCTCCAAGTGGTGCCCGCTTTCATAAAGTCTCTGAAAAAATCAATGGCATGGTTTTCTCTTTTTGTGTTTATACTTTTATTTTCCCAACTCAATCAAACTCGAGCATTGTATGAGAATATTTATTCGTTCAGTGAAGCTTCATCAAACATGTGCCACCTCTTCAGAATCCAAACACAGTGCTTCACCCTGGCAATATGGCAACAGCAAACTTTATTTTGCCATTACGTCTTCAGAGCTGGAGAAACAAATGGACTCTTGAGATGGCTCAGTTGGTGGTGAACACTGCGGGGAAAAAGAAACCAGAATTCCTCTCGAAGGGACTGGATGTATAGTTCAGGGTCAGAAGGGCGTAATCTGGAAATGTGTGCACGGAGGGAGATCCACCCCGGGGTCAGTAGGGACATTCTGGGAGCAAGACGCATAAAATTTGTGGGCCTTGCGGCAAAGGGCCTCATGCTTTCTAGGAAAAGGTGAACTGGTGTGTGAGGATTCGGGGGGTGGGGGACGGAGACAGCAGGCACACGGCAGGGGCCAGTGGGTCTGTGGGCGGACTGAAGACCGTGATCCTTGTGTGTGGGTGCAGCCAGCGTGCTGCGGCTCTGCTCACAGCGACTGTGCTGCTGTCCCGTAATGAAAATGTCACCAATGTGTGGCATTATGAAGTGGCAAAGAGGCAGGCGCAGGAGAGGCAGCACTCAGGAGCCCTCATGGTCAGTGCAGAGCCTGGCCTCTGGGCGGGGCCAGCAGCCCTGAATTCTGAACCCAATTGCTTCCAAATCTTTACTTTAAAAAATGTTTCAAAATTTTTCTGGAAGAGTGATCTCAGATCTCCTCTTTCTCGCATTCACTCTTAGCATTTTGTCCCTAGTGTTTTGAATGTTCTTCTGCACACTAGCACATCCCTGCAAATGTATTCATGAGCTATGTGTAGATTGTAGACAAAGTGTTCCAGCATGAGTCTCCAGAGCAAGCGAGTCTCCTGTGTAACTTTATTGCCAGTGCTGTAACACAAAAGGAAAAGTATCACTGATGACATGGGCCTACCTGCAAAATATTCAACTTGGGTTTGAGTTTATCCAGTTCTATCAAAATGTATTTTATAATTACTTCACCTTGCTTTCTTTTTAAATGCATGCCATCTTTATTGTGTACAACACAACAGAAAATATGCGCAGTGTCGAGCATGTGTTCAGGCTTCCTGTGCTCAGGACAGGGCTGCATCTGCAGTCGTTGCCATGCTGCCCTCAGGTCTTCACTATGGGGATGTGGAGGACAGGATGTGATCCTGCTAATGGATCAGGCCTCACAGAGGCTGCAGAGCAGGAGTCAGGGGCAGAGCTGGCTTGGGGCCTGAGCCAGTCTGGGCCAACAGCCTCGCTGTTTGTGCTCAGGTATCTGTTGTCCAAGGAGAAGCCTGGGCAGGAGGTGTGCATTTCAGGGTCTGCTGCACATATGTAGGCTGAGGCATAAGCAAAGACATAAACTCACCGAGGAGAAAGGAGAATCCCAGGGCATGGCCCTTGGCCATGCAAATTGAAGAAGTCAGGTAATGAAAAGGTGGGAAAAGACACTAAGGAATCACAGGCCGGACCCAGACAGGGGAAAGCTGAGTACAGATGCCTGAGACCATGCGTGCGAACAGAGCAACAATAATCCCATGGTGTGAGCAAACTGCCCAATGAGCACTTTGATATAAACAGCTCAGTAGAAGTCACATTACCATGAGTACCCGCAAGACACCTGCCTGGGGTCACAAGCAGGCGCCCTCCACTTCCGACTTGCTCTGGGCGCTCTGGAGCGCTCTTCTCTGAGCATCTTCAGTTGGGTCGTGCTGCTTACCTCGATGTGCAGAACTATGCTATCAAGTATTTACCTTTCATGGTCATTCTGGCTTGGAAGAAGAGCCGCAAGTCACATAGCACAAGATCTGGTGAATGGAGTGCATGAGGACATAAAGATACATGGTAATGTTTTCAATTTGACAGAAATTGCCAGAAAAGGTACTTAGGAGCCAAGCCAGCATGGTCAGTGGCTGAGCCTCGGCCTCTGAGAGGGGCCAACAGCACTGAATTCTGATTGCTATTAATGAAGAATGATAAAAATATGGCAAATGCTTAAATGAGGATATTACAGTTATTATTATGTTACTGTTTTAATTACATTATACTAATGTCTTTAACAATACTGAAAACACCCCCCTTCCCTTCAAGCACACTTATTCCATTGTCCATGGCAATGTGTTTATTGTTAATACATTTTTACAAAATTTAAAAATTCACTGTGTGTTCTGGTCACTCCTTGTTCAAGAGGAGCATGCAACCATATCAAACTCAGATGAAATGAAAGAGATGCAGGAATCAAGATACTAGAAACCTTTACCCAAGACTATGCTGGCAGCAAAATACTAGCTGGAGCAAGGGAAAGCATAACAGGGCAGAAATTGCCATCCTCAGAGGGAGAGGGTGTGAGGCAAAATACTTTTTAACTAATGGAATTGATCCCATGGATGTAGGGTACGTGGAATCGATATTCTTCAATACACAGTGTGATGTTCAATTTTATACACTGCCTTGGTGGGCCAAGTTGACATCCAACTATTTTGTCAAACACCAGCCTGGATGTTGTTCTGAGGGTCTCTTAGAGATGGGGTGAACATTCGCATTAGCAGCTGCCCAGCAGAGCATGTTGTCCCCTTGTCCCCTGTTCACTGGTGTTGGTGAGCCTCACATAATCAACTGAAGGCCACAAGAGACAGACTCAGGAACACAAACAAGAGGCAGTTCTTTCTCCACTGTGCAGGATGGTGTGAGTGAATTTCCTGAAGTAAATCTCTTCCTGTGCATGTGCACATGGTGCCTGTGTGTGTTATACAGACTTTCACCCACACACATTTTACCAGTTTTGTTCATCTGGAGAACTCTGACTACAGAGTAGGATTGGGTTCACACATGGACCTGTTTCCTTTAGCTAGGAGTATGTGCTTGAGTGGGGAGAAATCCTGCTGTGATACACAGGAAATAATCATGAGGTAAAATTTATAGGTATCAAGAGAGAGAATGGAAGGTGAAGGAGGACACATGGAAGTCATGCTGGTAAAAAGAGAAAATAGCAGTTCCCAGGATGCCTGCTGAGGTAAGCAAGCATCTTCAGGCTCTGGAGCACTCTGAGTGCCCAGGCTCTGGGAAGCGAGAGGCAACACATGTCACCCGTGAGGAAGCACTCAGCTCAAAGCCTGCCACCAAGTGAATGGAGGCCCCAACCCTGTATACTGACTGTGGTCCACGCTGACGTTCTGGCAGCCATCAGCCCCATTCTGCAGAAGTTCTGCAGTTCGTCATCCTTGAAACTCTAGGGTAGCTGCTGCCTGAATAGATTATAAAATGCAAGCTTAACAGAAACATCTGAAATGAGTGTGTCCAATGTGATTCTTCTAATTAAACTATGGATCTCACTGCTGTGAGTGACTCTGACTCAAGAATCTTAAAACAAAAATTAAAACAGGAGGACATCAGCCATGCCATTAGCTGAGCTAAAACTAGGAGGGAGATCAGCCCTCTCGTGCACGGGAGGAATGAGGTGCAGGCAGGCCTGAGGCTTTTTCTTATGGTGCAGGACATCAGGTGCACCATTCTTCACACAGGAAGCCTTTCAGCAGTTGTGAATACAAACAGTTTTCGTATTATAACTCCTTCTTAATTATACATCTGCCCTTAATTTTCCTGTTTCCTTTTGTAGTATGAGGTGCACTCCCTTTTTCTCTTTAAAATGACCGTAATATTCTGGTTTCTTTTAGGTTTGATATGATTTGAAGTTAAAATGCTATAACAGGATTATTCCTGGATAATCAGTAAGCTAATGTTTTCCCTACAGTTGATGATGCACAAAATCTTATGTGTTAATCATGAAAAGTAGGCCTTGAATTTTAATTTTTTCATGTTATATATGTAGTGCAGGGTCTACAGGGTCTTACTACGCAATGGGACTCGTAGTGATCCTCCTGTTTTCAGCTGGGGATTACAGGCACATGCCAGCATGCCCAACCTTAACTGCCATCTCAGCATGCCCCAGGGGCCAAGCCAGCATGGCTTGTGGTGCTGGGGATCAAACCTCAGTCCCTGTGCTCTGCTTAAGGCACGTTAGTTTTCTGAGCTATCTGGAGGGTCCTTAAAATTTTTTGATATACCTCAAATCTGTTTGTTTGAGGATTTGTGCTTCTGTGTGTATTTTCATGCTTTTTGTCTGGTGTTTGCCTTTTATTAGTATGTATTTGTAGTACAGTGTTCATAATCCTTGTGTTGCACTGATCCATGGACATAACATAATAATACATTCTCTCTTTCTTTTCCCTCTCCCTCCTATTCTTCCACCTCTTGATCATCTTACCATTTGAAAAATATTTATTTCTTTACTTTCATTTATATATTGTTTATTTATTCTATTTGTATTTTCATTTTATCCTGTAAGAGAAACAATTTAAGCTTGTACATCTGATTTGTGTCACTTTCCATTATGGTCCCAAGGGGCATTCATTTACCTACAAGTTTGTCCCAAAAGATTAGCCCTAAAGAAAAACAATTTCAGATACATAATGGTGGATCTTGAATAATAAGTTTTCAAAATTCATGGAGAAATAAGATATTTCCACAGTAAAATGCACATAAAGCAATTTATGACCACCGAAAAAGCACTCCTAAACATTCTCGAAGACACCCTAGAAAGAGACAAAGAAGCTAAAATGACAAAAGGTCTAATAAGATGAATATACCAGATAGACGAGTGGTTAGGTAGGAGGGAAAGGAGGACTCAGCAGTGGGAAAATAATGCAATGACAGGAGTAAGCAATACTTTTTCACTGCAAATTGTATCAATTCTCTGATACAAAAAAACCTGATGAAATGGGCCAGGAAAGAACAGTCAGAGGCATGCTGTAAGCAAGGTCCACACTTAGTGCACACAGAGACTCATGGACTGAAACCTCAGGACAGAAACAAGAAACGCATCACGCAGCAGAAATCTCCCCAGAAGGAGGTGTACCTGCCCTATTTTCTAGCAAAGTGGGCTTTAAGTCCAAACTGATTATAAAAAAAAAAAAAGTTACTACACATCTGTTAAAGGAAAAATTCAACAGGAAGAGACCACAATTAACATGTATGCACAGAACAATGGCACATCCAACTTAAAAAACAAGTACTACTGGACATAAAAGATGAAATAAATATGAAAACCATGACTATATAGTGGAAATTCTCAAATTCTGATGATGACCAAAAGATCAATTAGACAAAAAAATCATCAAAGAAGTGTCAGATTTGGATTTTAGAATAGGTGGTTTTAATAGATATGTACGGTTTTCCACCCAGTAACAGGACGCACATTGTTCTCAGCAGCAGAAGTTATTTTCTTCAAATAAACCACAAACCAACCATGAAACACACTTGACTAAATGAAGAACTGATGTTAAACATGTATACTATCAAATTGTAGCACAAAATACTAGAAATCAGTCCCCAAATAAAACATTGAAATTATTTAATTGAATGGAAATCAAACAGTACCCTCTTAAATAGAAATACAGTTTACAGAAGAAATTTAAAAAGTTGGGCCAGGTATGTAGCTCAGAGGTGCAGTTGCTGCCTGCAGAGTGCAAGGTTGAGTTTGATTCCTGGGGCCAAAACAGAAAATAATTAAAAGCAAAAGACCTAAAACAGAAATTTAAAAAGTAAGACAGTTCCTAGGACTGAACGGGCATTCTGGAAGAACATAGCAGAACTTGCTAGATGAAATGGAAGTGCGGAGAGGGGTATTTGTGACCATGAAAGCCCATGTGAGAAAGGCGAAGTGAGCCAAGTGAGTGGTGGGAGCGCAGGCTAGGACCACCCCTGTGGGAATCAGGGCGGACCCCCTTAGCAAGCTAGGCCTGCAGGTCCCAGCCAGGCCAGCTAGCCTGATCCTGGACATTTTTGTAGAAGGACTGAAAACCTCATATCAAAGTGATACACATGCACCCATGTTTATAGCAGTGCAATTTGTCATAGCTGAATCCTGCAAGCAACACAGTGCCCATCAGCTGAAGAACAAATAAAGAAGATGTATTTTTACATAACAGAGCATTATTTGGAGCTGTAAAACAGGATAAACTTGAATCTTTTGTCAATAAATAGATGCAACTAGAGAACATAAAGTGGAATAAATGAAACTCACATGTGCAAACACTGTATTGTCTCCTTAGTGTGAGAACCTGAAAGATAAAAATGGACTCTGAAGGGTACAATAGACGCTGGCAAAAGGGAATGAACTTATGCAAAAGGAAAGAGTTACTGAGTTGAAGAGAAGGACAGGAGGGGGCTTGGAGGAAACGATGTATCTATGTATGTAAGCAGGATGGCTTGGACAACTGCACTGTGCATTTCTGCTGGTCTTTGGAAAGAAGTAGATAATGCTTTAATTTGTTTCATTTCCTTTTTTTTCAATTGTTTGTGCTTTTTCTCTTCTTAATTTCTTATACATTTCGTTTTTCTTCTTCCAAATTTACATGCATATATCTAATAATACAAATAACTGGTTGGAAGACAAGACTATGCACTACAACAAATACTGTGAGATTCATATGACTTTGGTAAGTGAAATTCTGCATCACTGTTTTTTCCAGGGATTGAACCCATGCATCACTTGTAATTTCTCTGTTCTGATTCTAATTTATACTCTCTTTAAAAAATAAATAAATAAATAAATGATCTAACATTGCATTTCAAGGCCCTGCCAAAACAGGAAGAATCCAAACCCAAAGCTGGTACAGGGAAGGAAATGATCAATGGCAGAGCAGAGATCAGTGAAATTTAGACAAAAATATATTTAGACTCAATGAATCAAAGAGCTGCTTTTGCGAAAGAAGCAATGACATCTAAAATGTTTAGCTCATTTTATGAGAAAAGGAAAGAAAGGCCCAGGTGAAAACATAATAGCACCTCTGAAGCCCTGAGGAGCACTGAAAACTACTTTGCAAACTCATTTACTGATTGTATGATTCAGAAGAACTTGTGTGATAAATTGTATGACTCAGATTCCTACGTATGAATTGCTAAAACTGAACTGAGGTAATATAAAATGCCTGAGTAATCTAATAACTGGCAATGAAATAAAAGCAATAATAAAAAACCCTACAAAATAAGAAAAAAGCCGAGGACCTGATGGCTGCATAGCTGACATCTCCAAGAACTGCAGAGATCTGCAACAAGTACTTCTCAAGGTCCTAATGACACTGAAGTGGAAAAGATACTCCCAAAGTCATTTCTGGAAGCCAGCGCTACCATGATTCCAAAACGCAGTGAACTTCAGCCCAGCCCGAGCATGGGAGGGGCTGCCTCCGGCCACTGTCCCTCGATGAACAGCCTGTCGTCTGGGGTAAGGGCCCCCAGCTGGCCAGTGGCCTCCACTCCCAGACTGGCTGGCTGTGGGTTTTCACCTTGCGCATTTCAAGTTCAAGGTGATACTTCCAGGGAGGATGCTGTTCTGCAAGTCACTCCAGCTGTGGTTTTTACAGGATGTAGAGAGAGCTGGGGGCTCTGTCACACTTTGCCTCCAGGGCTGTTTGTAATGCACTTCGCAGGGGATTTTTCTGTGAAGAGCCTCAATCTACACCTCATGCCCAGCACAAAGCTATTTGTAGTTTTTGGACAACCTAGCTCTTCTCTGCATATGACCCAATAAATCTTCCTTATGAAGAACAAGAGCTAGGGGCAAACCTCTTTAATAAGTATAGTATATGCAAGAATCATCAGGCAAATATTGACAAAATGAATACAGCAAATCATCCAAAAGACCTTATGACCAAGTGGGAATCACCCCAGGGATGCAGGGTTGGCTCACCAGATGCAGCTGTACACATGTCCTGCATCATAGGAACAAGAGAGAAGTCACATGCTCACTTCAAGCGACTCAAAAAGAGCCTCTGACTAAAGGCGACGTCCATTTATAATTACAATAATAAAGAAAATAAGTATATAAGGATCACTTTTCATGCTAATAAAATTATTCATGACAAATTTATTGCCAGTGTCATATTAAATGGGGAGAAATGGAAAACTTTCCTTTTAAAATAAAGACTAAGACAAGAATGTCCACTAGCACCATTACTGTTCAATAGAAGCATTAGCAATTAGCAAGAAAAGGAAACAAGGGACATGCAGAGGAAAGAAAGAAGCCCACTATTCATTTTTATTTACAGATGTGACCCTTTACATTTAAGAACCCAAAAATCTATCAAAAGACCCCTCTAGTCATAAGCAAATGCAGCACTGTAGCAGTATACAATGTCAGCACACAGACTCACTGAGAAAGAAACTAGGAACATGTACCATTCATGAAATTTCAGAGAGAAATTAAAATGCAAGAAGTAACCCAACTAAGAAAGTCAAAGAGCTCTACAATGACAAGTACAGTAGCCTGAAAAGGAAGATCAAAGAAAGCAACAGAAAAAATAGAAAAATTCATCTTGCCTTAAGTCTTAAGCAGCAGAAAATCCCAGCAAAGTGTCTGTGTCTTACTTCCGGCTAAAAGACAGCCCTGGAGCAACTGTCCTCAGACAGCATCCTGTACTCCTCGTTAATTACAGATTTCTCGTTGTCTCTAAGGGTCCCCATGTCCTCACAATGATATGTTAATCTACACATTTGCAGTGAGATTAGCTCATGACTATATTGAATCATTTGAAAATAAAATATTCTATATGCTGTTTATAATCATGGCACTAAAAAGCTGACAATTTTTTCCATATTATTGAATGATATAAAAGCATACTTTTAAATTTGGCTAGTACAGTTAAATGAAAGAATTCTGCAATGTAAATTCTATAGGGTATCTAAAATTCAAGGAACATTACATTCTGTCCAGTTTTCTATAGAAATTCTGTCAGTATTGTAGATGCGAGGTAGGAGCGATGATGGCTACAGACAGCCTAAAAATGCAACTTGGAATCACGTAAGTTCTTGCATCTAGAGTTTTCTTGATGCCTCAACTGCTGTACCTGCTTGTGTCCTGTACGTTGTAGGACGCCCAGCATCCTGCGGAGGATGTGGCTTTGCCCACCTGTGTTCTGAGCATTCTCTGGGTGTGGCTACCCCTCCTGCGGAGCATGCGCACATGAGAATACTGCGACTCAGGCGGAGCCAGAGCCCGACCTCCTTCCACTGCTGTCACTGGAGACACCCCTGGGAGAGCTGAGGCTTTTCCGGCCTTGAGCTTGGGCTGCTCCACTCCTTGGGCCTCCAGCCTCGCCTGTGGTGACTGCTCTGTGGGGGGCAGTCACGGCCAACACGAAGAGGTCACCCGCCGGCACCTGCGAAGATTGCAGGCGGAGCCAAGTCTTCAGGTCGTTGCCAAAGGCACTTGTACCCTCAGGCACCTCAAGGGCCCTTACCATGGCAAGGAAAGTGGCCTCAGCAGTTTGGAAGCCAGGTCTCCTCTGAATAAGCACATGTGCTTAAATTGTGCACCCTCGGGGTGGCCTACTCCGAGATCAGGGACTGTCAGCAGAAAGGGGGCGCTGCTGCCCAAAGAGTTACATCTCACTCTTTGTGGCGAAAAAGAACAAATGGGTTTTTTTCTAGGATAGTTGGAAAATTAGAGCAATTTCAAGGCAATTGTTTGTGGGGGGCCATAAAGCCGGGTCTTGTTCCGTTATTCAGCTTCCAGGGCGAGGTGGCAGAAAGTTCAGACACTTCAGTGTGACCTTTTCTATTTTTGTCTTATTAATAAGTCAACTTCCTAATATAATGATTGACATAAACAAATACACACATGTAAACATATACCTCATTTAAGCGTCTCCATGTTGCAACATTATTTTAATGATTATAATTTTAAGGAATAAGCAACTTTTCTCTAGGAATCATTTGGTGGTTCTAACGAATTAAACTGATGAAATAAAAGAGAAAAAAGTACCCATACATAGTTTGCTTTTTTCTAGGGATAACTGAAAAAGAAAGAAAGAAAGAAAGAAAGAAAGAAAGAAAGAAAGAAAGAAAGAAAGAAAGAAAGAAAGAAAAGAAGGAAGGAAGGAAGGAAGGAAGGAAGGAAGGAAGGAAGGAAAGGAAGGAAGGAAGGAAGGAAGGAAGGAAGGAAGGAAGGAAGGAAGGAAAGGAAGGAAGGAAGGAAGGAAGGAAAGAAAGAAAGAAAGAAAGAAAGAAAGAAGAGAAATGTGATGGTCTAAAGCTGGAAATTGTGCCTCAGAATGTACATCTTCTTTTATTTCATCATGTATAATATTATGAAAATATATCCACCTTCTGCTCAAGAATTATTATGAATTTGAAAGTTTCCAAAATATTAATTCAGAACAGCAAGCAGAAGTCCTGGTGCCTTAGCAACCCTTTTGGCCAGCTCCACCTGCTACTCCCTTCCTAGCCCTTCTTCAGGACGCCAGCAGCAGAAGAGTGAGAACCTGTCACATGATGAGCTCAGGAATCCTGTGGTCCGTCCTAGGAGGACCTGAGGCCACTCCTTCAACTGAGTGGGAAAAAGACAAAGGCCTCATTTTGTAAAATTCATTTGTAGGGGTAGAGGTGACCTCTTGTCACCAACTAAATGGGCTGACAAAGGCTGTGATGAAGCCTGAAATCATGTGTGCGGGGTAGTCGCTGGCCACCTGACAACAGAGCTGGTAGAAAGGCAAGGAAGCAAGACTTCCTGTTGATGTCAGTGAACCCTGTTGACAGGGTCACAGGCAAATGCTGGATTCGGCTTTGCCATAATGCAGGAAAAAGTTTCAGTGAATAATTAGGATAAAGTAAGCTGTTTGTATTTTCTAACATATGTCCTTCCCTCTACCTGTCTTGGAAATCTGTGTTTACAGAATTGCCAAATACAGCATCTAACAGACACTTCAATAAGGCAGTGTCTGCCACCCATTTTCCACACCAAATACATGTGATTAGATAGGAGACAGTGGCACAAGGACACGCGGCAGCCGCTTGCAATGATGTGCAGCAAAAGTGCAGCAGTGACGAGGACACTGATTAACAGACACAGGTGGCCTGTCCTCATAAGCTAGCAGGGAAGTGCAGTGGGCTTCGCAACTGCAAGGTGTACTTGCTTACTTTTCCTTACTATAGTGGAGCCCTTCTTGGGCTGCTTCTCAAGCAGGCAGCAGAAGCCACGGAAGGATGTGGACTAGGCCACATGTGCCTTAGGACACGGGTGAGTCCTGATTCTTAGACAGAGGATAGAAATTCCAATTACATTTATGCTCACTACCAGTAGTCTTACTCCTGAACACAAAAAAATAGGTGAACTTTACCCCTGTACTTTATTAAAGCCAGAAAATCATGTATAAAATTTAGATTACCAATTACAACATATAAAAATAGGATTGATACAATTGTAAGTGACTTGTGAAGCTGTTTAGAGAGACTCAAGTCTTTGAACATATCTGGAATGGATGTGTGTTCCTTTGAGAATACAGGCAACTAGTTGAAGACATATGTACTAGATAGAGACTTGGTGACATGTTCATGAAGGGAGACTAGAGTTTACCTGGCACCAAGGTAAACTCTAGTGTCCCTTCATGAACATGTTTCTTCATAAAAAATTTAAAGTGCATGTCTCTGTCATTAAAGAAAAAAGTCTTAATTATTGATATGACACTTAATCATTAGGGAATCATGTGCATCATCCTACTTTTATGGAAAAAAGATGCTTTAGGAATAGTTGCTCATTTGTTCAATAGAATCCATCTTTCCTTCTAACTACCAGGACATTTTCTCACAGCAAATGGATTTATAGCAAGAGAAGACAAGGCGGGCCCTTCTCTGCACAGGTAGTTGATGATTCTTGCTGTTACGATGTGGTGCACACATCTGCTTTTTCTTCTCTATTTCCAGAACAGCAAATGCTGGATGTAAGGCCCTGCATTAGCTTTAAGATGATAAAAATGAATGACATAGTGCCTGGTCCTGGAGTAGGACAGAGTCCAGGAGGTGCTAGGGGTCCACCTCCTCCTGCTCGCTCACGATGACCATGGCTTCCGTGTGAAAAATGTCAGAGAAGGGATGCTGCATGCTGACCTGGTCAGGTGAGGAGGACACAGGAATGGGTGGGGCTGGCCCCACCTTTCCGGAGGATTTTCGGTGTTTGAACAGGTTTACCACCCATTCTTCTCTTAATCTCCTTTCTTATTTAAAAAGCCACACCCTGAAAAAATTAAACATAGAATTATTATTATTATTATTACTACTACATTAAAACAAAGTAAAGGCAAGTGTGAGAGTCTTTAAGGGATAAACCTCTTACTGGAAGATGATCGATAATTAACTATTGGGAAAGAGAAGTCAAGAGTGTCCACTTTTCACTGTGAGATTCACCCACTAGCACTGCTCTTATCAGAGGTCATGGGAAGGGCAGGAATGGACTGCAGAGATTTATCCCCTACTTCTCTTCCAGAAGCTTGGGAACGGCCAGAGAGCGCAGCTTGAGGAGTATGCAAGCAGGTGTCCAGGTGAGAGGCACCCGCATCTCCAGGTAAGGGAACTCACAGCGCCCTCCAGAGAGGCCATGAGGAAGCCCTGCGTGCATCTCTCTCCTGCCCTGAAGAGTATCTTGGCTGGGCCGGAACCTGGGCGCATGCGAACCTGAGACTTCAGTGTGGTCTTCTTTCTAGTTTGGGAAACTCAAACCCAAGCAGTTGAGAGAAAGCACTCATCTTCTGATCAGCACGCGAGCGTTCCCTCCTTCCACTCGCATATGGATTTCATCTCACTGCAGCTGCACTTGTGGGATCAAAACTTCCCTGGGAAGCCACTATTTCCATGCATCACTTTAGTAAAGTAAAAGCAAATTAATTTTTCAACAATACATTAAGTGTTGCTGTGCAGGAGAAAATAAAAATGTACCAGAAGAATTATTTCTAGCATCAGATCAAAAAATTACTTAACATGGTTACTCTGAAAGTTGTCACTGAAAAGCAGCATGGAGGCTTGTGCCATCCTAATCCCCTTTCCTTGGTAGTGGACATTGGTTACCAGTGACATAGGGAGGCCAAGAAAGGATGCTCTTGTCCACTCAGGCAGACCCCTGATTATTCAGGAAGAAACACAACTGCAGCAACCGCGGCAGACTAACTACAGCCCCTGCACTTGAGCTGTGAGTGACGCGTGTCCTAGCTTGAGACCGAGTGTGTTAAAAAGCATGAAAGATGACCAGACTGTCTGATGATGGAAAATGACAGATGTTTCCTGTGTTTTTCTCATCTTTGAGACATGACTGAAAAAGTAGCTGCATTTGTCAGAGTATTATTGGGAAATAAATGTGAAGACGTGAAGCTCAGCGGCCATTGTCAGCGGAGGAGCCAGATCCATCACGCAGCTGCACGGAGGCCTGCAGAGGAGGCGGATTTGATCAGATATGGCAGGTGGTACCCGGAGCTGTGAACAGGGGTGCGCCAGAGATTTATGGCTGCGTGAAAGTAGAGGCTCAAGAAAATAAGATCTTTCAGTTGCACTTCTCTGAAAAGGACGTCTCTCATTGCAGATCCGAGAGGCCTGAACTGTAACCTCTCTGTCACCATCACTCTAGAGAAATCACTTATTTAATCATGTCTAGTGGCCCTGTACGAATGATTAAAAAGTCAGAGACAGTGGAAAGAAGTTTGTTTCAAAATCCCCACTTGAGCTTAGATCACACAGTGCCCCTGCTGTGCTCCCTCTTATCCCAGGGACCCCCTTAAGTGATGTGATCTTTTTACCCTTTAGATGTGCAGATAGGGAAGAATTTTAATACAAACACTAACAACTTGGAAGCCCATGAGTCTGGAGTTGGAGTGGAGCTCTGGCTACATCTTCCTAGGGAGAGGAATAAAACCAAGCAGGGAGTTAGAACAGGAAGAGGTAGTGGTTG
>PVKA01033220.1:0-24597 GCA_004027165.1 Ctenomys sociabilis | reverse complement strand
AAAAAAAAAAAAGACAAATGATGTCATATCCCCCCACTGTTTAAAATCTTAATAACTTCCAAAGTCACTTAGTACTCTTTTTGCATTGCTGGCCATAAAAACACAGGGCCTCAGGCATAGTAGACAAGCACTCTACCACTGAGCCACATCTGCACCCCAAATCACCTAATGTTGATGAAAAATTCTTTTTTGTCAGAACCAAGGACTGAACTCAGGCCCTTGTGCTTGCCAGGGAAGCACTTATTCCATTGAGCTATCTCCCCAGCCCAGAAATATTCTCAACATGATTTACAGTACCCCATGTGACCCATCTCTTAACTAACCTCACTTACTGTGACCCGTCCTTGGAACCTTACACCTCAGCCCCTACTTGGAGTGGCAATGTCTCAGTTCTTTTTTATTTTTTTTTTAAACACTCCTTTATTTTTATTTTATTTCTTTTTTGGTGGAACCAGGGATTGAACTCAGGACCTTGTGCTTGCTAGGGAAGCGCTTATTCCACTGAGCCATATCCCAGGCCGTGTCTCAGTTCTTCCAGCAGAACATGTGAAGCATTTAGGTCAAAATTCAGCTCACAGGGCTGGTGAGATAGCTAGCTCAGCAGACTAAGTGCCTGCTTAGGCAAGCACAGAGACCAGGGTTCAATACCCAGCACCACATACCACCCTTCCCCCAGGCCAGCTAAACTGGCAACAGAGAACAGGTGTGGTGATGCATGCCTGTAATCCAGCACTGGGGAGGCTGAAAACAGGTGGATCACTATGAGTCTGAGCTTTGTAGTAAGACCCTGAACCAAATACATTTTTTAAAAGATTTATTTTGGTAAAATTAAACATGCAGGACACCTGGAGGCTGAGGCAGTAAGATTATTGTGTGCTTGAGATCAGTCTGAGCTACATAGTACATTCAGGATCATCATGAACTATATAGCAAGACCCTGTCTCAAAAAAAAAAAAAAAAAAAATCTAAAAGTCCAGCTCAGCATGCAGCAAGCATTTAATAATTGTAAGCTATTTTTATTATCACTTTGACCATCACAGATGCTCTTTCCTGTTTGAGGTGTCCTTCTGACTCCTACCCTCTTTCCAGTCTGTGTTACTTTTTTTTTTTTTTTTTGTCTTCAAGGTAGTGAGAATTGAGCTGAGGGATGCTGTGCCGCTGAGCTGCATCCTCAGCCCTTTTTATTTTATTTTGAGACAGATTCTCACTAAATTGCCCAGGCTGGCCTCAAGTCTTCCTACCTCAGCCTCCTGAGTAACTTGGATTATAGCTACCACCACCTCACCTGGGCCATGTTAGGTGTATGTGCATTCCTGCGTGCGCGCACATGCATTCCTGCGTGCGCGCGCACGCGCGCTCAAAACCTTGCGCTTACCAGGCAGGTGCGGTACTGTTGAGCTACAACCCTGGCTCCAGTGTTCATTTTATTGCTCTAAAACAAATGACCACCGCTAGGGAGATAGCTCAAGGAGTAAGTCCTGAGTTTGATTCCCTAGTACCAAAACAGAAAAAGGAAAAAAAAATCACAAAGTTACTGGTTTGAAACAACAGAAATTTAATGCTGGGGTCATAGCTCAGCTATGGTACAATGCTTAGCATTCTCTAGTTTTGTTTTTTTTGTTTTTTGAGACAGGGTCCCACTATGTAGTTCAGGCTGTCCTCGAACTTGTAGTGATTCTCGTGCCTCATCGCAAGTGCAGGGACTGCATGCCCTCCAGTACTGACAAAATACAAAAAAAAAATTAGCTTATTATCACACTTTCTTCTTTAAATGTTTTTAATCTTTTGTTTATTTATTTATTCATTTGGTACAAACTCTCACTACACACCTCAGACTCATAGTGATCCTCCTGTCTCAGCCTCCCCTGTGCTGGGATTACAGGCATGGGTCACCACACCCGGGTTCAGTGGCCAGCACAGCAAGCAGTACTGGGAATCAAGCCTCGGACCTTGCGCTTGCCAGGAGCTATCTCCCCAGCCCCCTCACTTTCTAAGAGTCAGCAGTCTGGCACATTTTAGCAGAATCCACCACTCAGGGTTCCTCTGAATGCCTTATATGATTAGATTTGGCCGCCCAGAATCCTCTTCCTTTTGATTAACTCAAAGTCATCTGATTAGAGACCTCGATTACATCTGCAAACCCCTTTTACCTTCGCATATGACCTAATCGCTGGAGTGAAATCCATCACACGCATAGTGTTTTTCACACTCCCGAGGAAAAGATAACACCCAAGGGCATGTGTACCTCAGACTGGAAACTTGGAGACCATTTTAGGTGTCTGCCTGCCACAAAATCTCAGCCTAAAAGTCACTTCTTAGCTGAGTGTGGTGGTGCACACCTGTAATTCGCACTCAGGAGCCTGAGACCGAGCAGGATCAGAAGTTCAAAGCCAGCATGGCCTTGCACCAGGGAGAGCTCCTCACAAAAAAAAAAAAAAAAAAAAATCACTTCTTTGAGAAGATCTTCCCTGATCCCAAGTCTAAAGTGAATCCAGCTGGCTGGGATGTGGGTACAGCACTTGCTAGCATGAAACAGGCCCTGACTTTGATCCCTAGTGCCACAAAAGAATTTGTTTTAGAGTGAAGCAGGATGCCAGATGTGGTGGTACACATCTGTTACCCTAGTACTCAGGAGGCTGAGGCAAGAGGATCACTGTAAATTTAAGGCCAGCCTGGACTACATTGTGAGATCTTATCTCAAAAAAAAAAAGTTGGGATTAGGGGTAAGACAGGTTTGCTTTATATTCCTCCATACTACACTGTATTGGGGCCTTTTTCTTCTTTTGCCTTAAATTTATGATCCTCCTGTGTCAGGCTTCCAAGTGCTAAGATTACAGGTGGCACCATCACACCTGGCTGTATGAGTTTTCTTTTTCTTTCACAGGTAGTAATCATGTTTTTTTGCATTATAATTTGTTCATTAGACACATTATTATTTTTATTCTCTTTGCCCTGTGAACTCCCTGAAAGTAGGGACTTTGTTTTTTCATCACTGTATCCCACACCCCCTAGCAAATGCTTAGCCACAGTAGATCCATCAATAAATGAAAAACAAGGTAAATAAAGACAAATTAGCCTTCTCATAACATTAAGTGGACAGAAAAGAGAAGGAAAAAGTGATGCAGGCTGTACTAATTGAGCCAAGTCCTACTTCCTCTCTCCCTTAATCCTGGCAGCTACTCTAGAGTTGTTACTATTCTTGGCCCCATTTGCCACGGGGGTGGGCGGAGTCTCAGGATAATTTTCATTTCCACAGTCACAGAGCAGATAACCCACAGGGCCAGTATCCAAGCCCAGGTCAGGACCATTCCCACAGTAAATTTTAGGACTCTTTGTTGGACTCAGAAGATTTGGCCGCCTTACTTGGAAGGAAGAGAAGGGAGGAAGCTCTGAGGTGATGACAGTGAGCCTAGCCTAAAAAGCAAAGTAACCCTGCTCCCCCAACACACCAAAAATATCTAAGCTAAACCGGGCATGGTGGCGCATGCCTGTAATCCCAGCACTCGGGAGGCTGAGGCAGGAGGATTGTTGTGAGTTCGAGACCAGCCTGAGCTACAAAGTGAGCTTAAGGCCAGCCTGAACTGCATAGTGAGACCCTGTCTCAAAAAGACAAAAAAAAAAAAAAAAAAAAAATCTAAGCTAGGCATTGAGGCATATACCTAAAATCCTAATACTTCGGGAGATTAAGGCAAGAAGATTACAAATTAGAGCCCATTCTAGGCAATTTAGTGATTTAGAGAGGAGCCTATCTCAAAATCTTAATTTTTAAAAAATTTTAATTTATTTATATTTTTGAGACAGGGTCTTGCTATGCAGTTCAAACTGGGCTTAAACATACTATGTAGCTCAGGCTGGCCTTGTGCTTGAAGCAATCTTCCTGCCTTAGCCTCCTGAGTGCTGGGACTACAGGCTCATACCGCCACATACAACCTTAAAAATTTTTTTAAAGACCGGGGATGTAGCTCAGCATGAAGGCCCTAGGCTCAATCTCCAGTACCAACAGGCAAACAAATACAGTAATATCTTGTTTCACCAACACTTCTGTTTGCAAATAATTTGGATCAAAAATAAAAGCATTTAGGGGCTGGGGAGATGGCTCAGTAGAATAAGCGCTTGCTTGGCAAGCGCAAGGGCTTGAGTTTAATCCCCAGTTCTGCCAAAGAAAAAGAAAAAAAAGAAATAAAGAGAGAGAGAGAGAGAAAGAAAGAAAAGCATTCAGCAAAATGTTGCTTCCCTTTTCAAACTCTGCAATTGGTGGATGGCATGACCACAACCATCTTTCCCCAAATCATAAAACAAGTTCACAAACGGAGGCTCTGCTGTAAATAGAGAAAAGAAGGAAAGAAAGGCAAAGAAAAAAGCATAGGAGCCCAAAAGAAACCTTGCACAAGCCACGCTGGCCCAACCTTAGGGGAACAGGAGGCAGTAGGAAGAGGAGGAGGAGGAGGAAGAAGAGGAGGAGGAGAAGAAAGAGGAGGAAACCCAAAAAACTGGCTTGGAGAATTGGGTCTCCCAACACTTAGGGAGTTAGGGAACTGGCCACAGGAACGCCAGCCATGTGTTTCAGTTCCTTTTTTTTTTTTTTTGGTCTTTTTGAGACAGGGTCTCACTATGCAGTTCAGGCTGGCCTTAAACTCACTTTGTAGCTTAGGCTGGTCTCGAACTCACAACAGTCCTCCTGCCTCAGCCTCCTGAGTGCTGGGATTACAGGCAGGCGCCACCACACCTGGCGCTCCATTCCTTTTTGCAATGGAGGTGGTCAGCTGAGGTGAGATGATGCATGTGAAGTCCCTTGAACATAAGCAGATGATCACATAATGTGCAGTGGTCCCCTTGGGCCAAAGGGCTGCTCCCTGCCGAAATGCAAGGCTTCCTTGGTTGGGTTATTGGGGGGGGGGGTGTCCAGGAAGTCCCCAGGGAGCGAGCCCAGGGAAGATGTCTGCAAACACACCATCTCAGGCCAACCTGTTTGACAGGACCCTAAAAATGTCAGGCTTACGAGGAAGCCAGTCTGGAAGGAACCCATTGCCAACCAGAGCTGTGCATCTTTCTGGCTTCTCTGTCACTGCTCAGGCAGTTCCTGGGGCAGTTGGAGACAGGTCCTTCAAAGCCTAGGCATCCCTGGACCTCTCCTTCTTACCTGCTACCTTTGCTTTGTGAGGCTGATGAGTACCGTGGAAGTCTTTGTGAAGAAAACTGCCACAGGGAGAGAGGCCTGTAAAAGCTAGCTGTCTTTAAGGCGAGGAAACACCTCCCTGCCCCATCGCAGTGGCTTACACCCCCACCACAGGATTCACTGGGGTTGCTTCTTATCGCCCTCTTCCATTCTCTTTTAAAAGGGGCTCCACAACGGGGCCTGGTGGGGTACACCTGTAATTTCAACACTTGGAAAGATGAGGCAGGAGCATCACAAGTTCCGAGCACAGCTTGGGCAATTTAGCAAGACTCTGCCTCAAAACAAAAGATTAAAGGGGCTGGGGAGATAGCTCAGTAGAATAAGTGCTTCCCTGGCAAGCACAAGGACCTAAGTTCAATCCCCGGTTCCGCAAAAAATAAATAAATAATAAAATAAAAGATTAAAAAAGGGGCTGGAGCTGGAGCTCAGTGCAAAGGCCTTCATTTCACTCCCTAGTGTGTGTGTGTGTGTGTGTGTGTGTGTGTGTGTGTGTGTGTGTGTGTGGTGGGGGAGACTTCAGCTCACAGAGACAGGGTTAGGAAAACGCACCTCAAATTTTCTCCCCCATGACTTGGATGATCCCAGAACCCTGCATCAAGTGAGAGAAATGGACCTGAACTGGGAAGAGCTGCACTGAGAATGGTCATGCAGTCCCAGCATGGAGGGTCACCCCCAAGCTGAGGTGCCTATTTGATGTCAGAGCTGGAAGAAAGGGCAGGCCCCTCACTACAACACCCTCATTGCCCCCGTGGAAGGATAGCCCAGAGAGGGAGAGAACTGATGTGAAGTCACACAGTTAGAAAAGAAGCAGGGTGAGGTAGTGCGCACCTCCAAACCCAGAGCTCAGGAGGTTGAGTCGGGGCATCACTGCAAGTCTGAGGCCAACCTGGGCTACACTGTGAATTTAAAAAAAAACCACCCTGAACTAGTGAAACCCTGTCTCAAAAAAGAAAGGCAGGCCTGACTCCATCCAGGTCACCTGTCTCTCTTTGGTGACTCCACGTGTCTTCCTGTCTGAGAAGCAGAAGAAGTTACCTGGGATCAAGGCAGCAAGTCTTCATCTGTTGAATAGAAATAATGATAATGCTCTGCCAGTGCACCACTTGTTCATGAAGCTTGAGTGAGCAACAGGGGAAGTGACAGTGACGTTGGTGGCAGAATTGCCCACATGGTGGCAAGAGGACCCCAGAGAGGAGGAAAGAAAGACACAAGGGACTTGAGGGTGGGGCAGAGCAGATGGGCTCTAAAGGTGTGGGTTCACCTTGTGGTCCTCCCCAGGTGGGGTCCGGGCCTGGCTGCCATGGATACCGTGTCCCTGGAGCATCAGATCCAGAGCGTGCAACGTCACATCAGCTTCCTGAAAAAGGAGCAGATGGCCCTGCTGCGAGACCTGCACCTGGAAATCCTGAGGCTACAGAAACGCTGCTCAGGTAAGGTCAGGGCACCGGCTGACGGTGGGCAGGGCCAGTGTGATCATGAACACTGTGTTCAGTGGGAAGCTTCACACCAATCCGGTTGTCACTTTTTCTGGATGAGGAAACTGAGGCTTGGGGAGCTGGGGAAGAGATTTGGGGCTGAGGGCTGTAGTGAGGTAGCCTATCAGGGAGCCCAGGAACCAGTTCTTTTTCATTCAGTCCTGGAATTTGAACCTGGAGTCTTTACACTGAGTTACAGGGGCCGGGGAGATGGCTCAGTGGAATAAGCACTTTCCTGGCAAGTGCAAGGGCCTGAGTTCAAATCCCCAGTTCCACAAAAACAAACAAACAAATAAATAAATACACTGAGCTACATTTCCATCGACTTGTCTAGGTGAGACTCAAACTTACGATCCTCCTGCCCTTGCCTCCTGTTTTGGGTCACTCACTGTCCACTGAGTATTCCTAGTCCTCAAAAATCCCTGGGTCCTTGCTGAGTATGGGTGTGTATACCTGTAATGCCAGCACTTGGGAGGCTGAGGCAGGAGGATATTTGAGAGTTCCAGACTATCCTGGACTGCAAAGTGAGCTCAAGGTCAGCCTGAACTGCATAGCAAGACTCTGTGTCAAAAAGATACACACACACACACACACACACACACACACAATCCTTGGATCCAGGTGGGGATACACACATACCTAACTGGTGCTATTAAGATGTAACAGGTGAACACTTGCAATCTCAGCTGCTGGAGACACTGGGACAAGAAGATTTCAAGTTTGAACCCAGCCTGGGCAGTTTAGAGACTTAGCAAGACCCTGCCTCAAAATCAAAAATAAAAATGGACTCAGAATATAGAAATAAAAACAAAAAGGGCTGAGGTTGTAGCTCAGTGGCAGAGCACTTGCCTTGCCTGTGTAAGCCCCCATGTTCAATCCCCAGTACTACAAAAAGAAAAAGAAATTGAGTCCGGCAGTTGCGTGGAAGGTGAACTGTGGGAGAGGGAGGCAGGAGGCCTACAGCAGGCCTGAAGGAATGGTCTGGTGATGAGACAAAGGCATGACGGGGAAGGGCTTGCCCACTGATTGCTCCATGCACAGCAGAGGGACACAAAGGATGAGGCGAAACCCTAGACCTGGCCTCTGCTCTTAGAAGCCTCAACTGCCCAGGCCTCTTGGCCTAGAGGTGTATGAAGGCTGAGGCCTAGCACAGGTTCTTGAGCCAATGGAACCTCTCAGCCGGGAAGACCCAAGTTCTTGATTACATAGATGGGTAAACTGAGTCCTAGAGAAATTATACATCACATGGTATGTTAATAGCAGACGTCAGATTAGAACCCAGAGCTCCAGAGTCTCAGTCCTTCATATCTCTGCAGCTTTCTGGATATTCTCTACCTGCAAGGTGTCCAGCTCCCCACCTCCTTCCAGCCCCTGCTCATGGGAGGTTCCCCACTGCCCAGAGGGAAGCTGCAGGCTGGAGGGTTGGATGACCGACCACCTGGCTTCTCATGCTGCAGCACACGACACAAGTGGTCTCCCCCAAAGACCAGCCAACAACAGAGGCCAGCCCTGGGGACATGGTGGCCCTTGAGGACTCACCTCTGCGCTATGCCATCTTAACACTAAGCAGCTTTAGAAGAAAGTAGGGAACCTAAGATCTATGACCATTTCTCTCATTTGTCCTCCTTATGTCCTCATTCTGAGGACCTGGGTCCTGCCACTGCAGAGAAGGGTCAGATCCCAAGAAAGTGTCACAGGTAGCAACAAGAGGGCCCTCCACCACCCCTGTTACTCTTCTCAGACTGGCAAGGGCCCACAGCCTCTTGGTTATCGATTGAAGAAATAAAAATAGCTCGGGGCTGGACTGGAACAGCTGCTGTGGGGACTGAAATGACTGAGTGAGGTCCTTGGTCCAGGACAGAGGTGCCAAGGAAAAAGGGAGAACAAAAGGGAAGATGAGGGAAGAGATTCAGAAGGGACTTAGAGAGCCGGGCATGGTGGTGCACATTTGTAATCCCAGAACTCTGGGAGGCTGAGGCAGGAGGACTGCCCCTTCAAAGCAAGCCTAGAACATGGGCAACACAGAAAGATCTTTTGGGGGCGGAGCCCCCCCCCAATCCAAGGCTGGGAGTGGTGGTGCACACCTATAATCCCAGCACTTAAGGAGGTTGAGGCAGGAGGATCATTGTGAGTTTTTGAGACCAGCCTAGGCTACAAAGTGAGCTCAAGGCCAGCTTAAACTGCATAGTGAGACCCTGTCTCAAAAAAAAAAAAAAAGCTAGGAAGGGGATAGGAAGGGCCAGGAGGATATGCTGCTGGAAAGCCAGCTGACCTTGGCTCAGGACTGAGAATAAAGGGGCTTGGGAAGTGGTAGGTGTATTCTGGGTTGGCTTGGCAGCCTGGATGATGCCAACATCTGGCCCCACCTCCAGCCCCATGTACTGTGCACTACCTTAACTTGGGACCGAGCCTTCTGTTTATTTTCTCTTATTTCATCCTGGCAATAGCTGTCTATGTGGGTGGGTAGGTGTGCACATGCATACACAAGTGTGTACTATTTTGCCTCCATTTTCTAGACTGAGGCTCAGATAGATGCTGTTACTGGTCCAGGGTCACAGTGTATCTGACATCACAGCATATACATCTAAGCCATGAAGATGCTGGCCAGAAGGTGGGGTCCCAGCTAGAATTCTCTCCCCTTTTCCTGGTCCTGTAAAGACTAAGAAGAAAACAGCCCACGGGAAGGCAGTGGCAGAGCCAAGATCTTTCAGGCTAAGTCCCTGGACCTAGTCCAGGGTCCCTTGGGTCACATCAAAAGGCCAGGAGGAGGGGCCACCATGGCCCCGGGGAGCTCAAGAGGTGGAGGCATCAGCTCTGCATAGGGTCTCCTGGGAAGAGGTGCATGTTAGGGTCACAGTACCAGCTGGGAAAGCCAGACTTCCTGTCTCCTAGCAACAAGTGGCCTCCCAGAGGAGGCACCTCTTCGAAGAGCACCTGGAGGGCAGTAAAGAGGATCAGGCCTATGGGCCACAGGCTGTCTCTTTTTTTTTTTTGTCTTTTTGAGACAGGGTCTCACTATGCAGTTCAGGCTGGCCTTAAGCTCACTTTGTCGCTCAGGCTGGTCTTGAACTCACAACAATCCTGCTGCCTCAGCCTCCCAAGTGCTGGGATTACAGGCTTGCGCCACCACGCCCGGCTCTCACAGGCTGTCTCTGTGGGTGCTGCTGGGTGGTGAGTGAGCCCACTGACCACTGACTTCCTGACCCCCTGGTTCACACCTTCTTTCCTTGAGCCCCAGGCTGTGTCCCTGGAGGTCTGTACAGGTGCTCCAGAGCAGGCCAGTATGGCTTCTGGCTCTCTCTGGCTCACCCAAGCAGGGCTTGGGGGCAGGCCAACTACAAGCTGTCCCTCTGAGCCACGCTTCACCACTTTTCCCAGTTCTTGAGCTGTGGTGCAGTTAGGGAACTGCAGGTATAAAAATGACCAAGCTCATCTGAGCACGGTGGTGGCACACACTTGTAATCCCAGCACTTGGGAGACTGAGGCAGGAAAAAAAAATAAGAATTGGGCTGAGCATGGTAGCCTATGCCTGTACTTCCAGCTACTCAGGAGGTTGAAGTGGGAAGGTTATGAGTTCAAGGCCAGCTGGGCAACTTAATGGCAGCCTGTCTGAAAATAAAAAAGATCTGAGAATGTAGCTCAGCATTCTCTAGGTTCAGTCACCGCTACTAGGAAAAACAAAAAGCAAAAAGAATGAGGCCTGGGAGAACAGGCTGAGGAAAGGTAGTGCCCAGGAAGAAACTGCTACACCTTGAGCATCGATCGCTCTTTGGCAGCTGCCCGCCTACGGCACCCCACCCCCTCCTGCCATGCACACCAAGCCTCTGCTCAGGTCCCATCACACAGGACCTCTCCCTTGTGATGGCCTCTCCCTGCCCCGCGGGAGGGGGTGCAGGAAGGAGCATCGCACACTACAGACAGCAGTGGAGGGAGGCACAGCTGGACTGGCTGTGAATATAGGGAACGCACGCGCTCAGCGTGGCAACTAGCCACTGCCCAGTTCCAGTGACCTTAAGAGGCCTTCAACATTTTGCTTCCATCCATCCAGTTATTGTACAGCAAGGGTCCCCCAGAATTGCTATTTGCTGCCATCTCAGCCATTGAAAGGGGCACCTACTCTCCCAAATTCCAAACAAGCCAGGCTGTCCTGTCCCACAAGGGCTGAATTTACTCCAAACTCAGACATACACTTGTACTGAAACAATATCTATACTTGGCATGAAGCCTAAGGGCAAGTTATATCCTGGGCATGGCAGGATATTGGTATAGGGGGTGATTTAGATTATTCCTAAGGATCTCTATTGCCACTGCTAATGACCTGTAACACATATACCTATTTTTTCTCTTCCCTGTCCCCCAGAACTGACCCATGACCTGGAGATGAGAGAGGCCCAGTCTCACCAACAAGGTAAGAGAAGAACCACTGCAGGGGAAGTGCTATGGGCTCCAATAGGTGAATTTCCCAACTTGTAGTAGGGCCCCATTGTTTTCTCCATTCCCAGCCTCAACTTACAAAAAGAAAAAAGTACATGTTTTACATTTATTTGCAAATGCAAACAAGTAAACAACAATGCTTTTTTTTTTTTGTCTTTTTGAGACAGGGTCTCACTATGTAGTTCCGGCTGGCCTTAAGCTCACTTTGTAGCTCAGGCTGGTCTTGAACTCACAACAATCCTCCTGCCTTCGCCTCCCAAGTGCTAGGATTACAGGCCTGCGCCACCACACCCAGCTGTTTATTTTATTTTTTTAACTACAATTAAGACATTTTTAATTTTTCATGTGGCAAGGCTGGGCACAGTAGCACATGTCTGTAGGACAGCCATGAGTTCAAGGCCAGCCTGGGCTATGTATATAGTGAGTTCACGGTCAGCCTAAACTACATAGCAAGATTCTGTCTCAAAATGTGACAGGGAAAAGATTGCCTTGTTGAAATCATAATCACTAAATTATAGGATCTCTGAGAACTTGGATTGGGTGCTAACAATCGTGAAGTACATTACCTGGCTTCAAGGACTGTAACTGTTTGGCTAAAAATAAATCACAAAAGGCAAGCATGTAACTCAATAATATAACACTAGGCTAGTATGCACAAGGCCTCCAGTTTGATCTCCAGTACTACACACACACACACATCATAAAAATAGCCATTTTTGCCAGAAGAGGTTTTTTTGGGGGAGTATTTTGTTTTGCTATAAGATAGGATCTCAAGGACAGTTTGGGGCTAGGGAGATGGCTAAATGGAATAAGTGCTTCCCTGGCAAGCACAAGGGCCTGAGTTCAATCCCCAGTTCCACAAAAAAAAAAAAAGAAAAAAAGAAAAAAGACTCTGTCTTACATAAACAAACACACACACAGGGAAAGAATCAGTCTTGTAATGTAGTGCAGACTAGCCTTGAACTCACAATCCTCCTGCCACAGTCTACCAACTACTGAGATTACAGGAGTGTATATCATGCCTGGCCAGAAGAGTTCTGAAGAATAGATTCCCTGTCCTATTGATTCCCCAGCCTATAGCTCAGAAGCTACAAGACCAAGAACTGGGGATGTGAAGGGTTAGACGCTTAAGCTAAAAACAGTAGGAAACTGGCCATGGTGGTGCCTGCCTGTAATCCCAGAACTCAGGAGGCTGAAGCAGGAGGATCACTGAGAGTTCAAAGCTAACCTGGACTACATAGTGAGTTTACAGGCAGTCTGAACTGCATAGAAAGAACCTATCGCAAAAACAAATAAATGAAATGTTAGGAAACCTACAGATTGCTTTGTGCATATAAAGATCAGCTGGAGGTCGTCTGAACACTTGAACTAACCGTACCCACTTCATTTGACAACTTCAGATTTTCTTTTGATGGTTCAGTGCTGGAGAATGAGATGAGGTGAAAGCAGTTCTATGACAGCAGCACAGAATAAATAAATACCTTGAAAGGGTATTTAGGATCACCCAACCTGAAGACACTGCTCTGGTGTCCTGAGTTATGGTGGTGGTGGTTGTTGCTGAGCCCTGGGCTAGGCATTGGGGCTATGGTAGATAAGAAAAGGTCCTCATAAAGGTTACGATGTAGAGGGATAGGTGTAGTACATAAGAATAAATAAATGTGAGGTCAGCACCGTGACAAGTGCCAAGAAGTAGCAAATCAGTGCTCAGACTATGTGACAATGTGGACTGTTGTTGCTGCAGCTGTGCTTGCTCTTCTTCCTCCTCTTCCTCCTCCTCTTCTTCATTTTTTTTTTTTTCAGTACCAGGGATTGAACTCAGGACCTTGTGCTTGCCAGGCAAGCATTTATTCTACTGAGCTATCTCCCTGTCCCCCCTCTTTCTTCCTTCCCTTCCTCCTCTCCCTCTTCTCCTTTTTCTTTTACTTCCTCCCCTCCCCCCTTTTTCTCTCTCTCCCGCCTTCTCCTTTTGGAGACTCACTATGCAGTTCAGGCTGGCCTTGAACTCACTGTGTAGCCCCAGCAGAACCACTCCCAGGTCCATCCCCAGAGATTCTGACTCAGTTGGTTCTTGGTAGGGCCAGGAAACAGTTATTTGTAAAAGCTGGCTGCATAATTCCATTGTATATTCAAGGTTGAGCCCTGCTGCAGTGGCAAATGCAAACAAGTGAACAGAAAATGTTACAAAATACAGTAAATGCTCTATGACAGAAATAAGGACACAGAGAGAGAGAGACACAGAGAGACGGAGACCAACTCTTCCTCTGCACATCCCCAACCCTTTCTTACTTTGCTTTTGCCTTGCCTTTCTGACAGGGCTTTTTCAAAAGCTGCTCCCTCTGCCCGAAGCTCTGTTCTCCAGGGGAGGAGCGCCTCCTCCTACAGATCCTCACCCAGGCCTCTCTTTCCAGAAAGCTTTTCCTGATTAGGCCACATTCCCCTCACACAGTCGGAGCACTGATTTGCTGCTTCTTGGCCCCTGTCCCGGTGCCGACCTCACCTTTATTTGTGCTTATTTACTACACCTCTCCCACTATGCTGTAAGCTTTACGAGGACCCTTTTATTGTCCACCATAGCCCTATCGGCTAACCCAGGGCACATACCCAGGACTCAACAAATTAGTTGTGGCCTGGATAAGCAAGCAGTCAGGAAGGATTTCCCATTTCAGCTGAAACCAGAAGCAATCGTAGAGAGGCCAGGGAGGTGAGACAGGTGCAAAGTCCTAGGGAAAGGAAGCGGAGGCCGCCGCGCCGGCCCCTGGGGCTGAGGGAGGGCACGCGCGGCCGCGCCTGTGGGGAGGAGGGGGAGGAGGAGCAAGGGGGGAGGGGGGAGTGAGAGGGGGGAGGGGAGGGGAGAGGGAGGGCTCGATGGCGTCAGCCGCCGAGCGAGGCCGGTGTGTTCTCCGCCGGGCGGGCGCCGTCACCTCTCCACTCTCTCTCGCCCCTTCGCAGAGGAGGCGTCCCGGGAGCTGGAGAGCAAGTGTCGCGCGCTGGAGTCGCAGCTGGCGGCGCGGACGGCGGCCAACGCCGAGCTGCGGCGGGAGGTGGCGCAGCGGGAGGCGCTGGCGTCCGCGCTGCGCTGCAGCCTGCGCTCGGAGGAGCGCCGCTTCCTGGAGGAGCTGCGTCGCCGCAGCCACCGTGCCACGGTCCTGGGCACCGAGCTACAGAAGCACACGGAAGCGGCCGCCTACCTGTCCTGCCAGCTGCACGCAGCGCGACAGAGACTGCAGGCCCCGCGCCCGGGCTCGGGGGCCGCCGCCGAGGCCAGGCCCCGCCGCCGCGCTCAGCGGGCCCGCCGCGCCCCCGAGGCCGCCGCCAAGGGCCCCAGCCGGGACTGGGCCTCCTGGGACCGCGCGGCCGGCGGCCCGGACGACGTCGACCCCATGCCCGACCCCGCGCTCTTCCTGCACGCCCGGAGGCCCCCTCGGCCCAGCGCCCGCGGCCCGCGCCAGCCGCCGCCCCGGCAGCCCCCGGACCAGAGCGGCGCGCCCAGCCCGCCCGGCACGCCCGGGGACCCAGAGTAGCAGGCGCGGGTGGTCCCGGGGACTGAGGCCGCCCGCCCGGGACCCCAGCCCCTCGAGCCACCCCGCCTTTTGTATTTCCCAACGTTTCCGAAGCTTCGAGCTCTCCCCTCCCTCGAGGCAGCTCCTCCGAGAAGGCTGAGCCGTTGCACCTTTTTTTGTGGAGAACTCGCAGTACTGATCCTGACCTGGTCCCTGCCTGGCCACTGGGTGGGGGGCGGCGGGGATCACGCTCTGCCTTGGGAAAGCTGACAATCCTTTGGGAAAGAGAAAGGCTAGCCTGCTGGAAGGAATGCAGAGCGCAGCTGGCACCCCTAAGCTTCCAGCTTCCTGCCTTGCCTTCCTCCCGGGAAGAGGCTCCAACTCTGGCTGGTTCTTTACTCGGGAAACGCTGTTCCCATCCCTCCCCCTTCCCATCGAAATCCTTGCAGGTGAGCACAGAACACTTTAGAGATCTTGTCCTCCCAGAGCCCCTGGTGGGGCAAGTGTGGCTTGATGAAAGTTGAACTTCTGGACCAGTAAGGTTATAGAATGGCTTTGGTGGCAGGACCTGACCTGGTCTAGAGCTGCCTGTCCCCATCTCAGCTCCCGGGTCGGCCACATGGGTGGGGGAACACTCGCTGTCCTGGGGCAGTGACATGGGATGGAGGCTTGTGGAAGGGCAGGGACTGCCTTTCCCCTCCTAGAGGCTGCCCTGGGAGTCTGCCTCCTCCGGTTATTGGTGCTAATCTTGCCCAGCTTCCTAAGCAGCTGGCTGCACCCCAAAGCTGAAAGGAGGACTTGGCTTCTTGGAAGTGGCGGCTGTTGGTAAAATTTAGATTTGCTGAGCAGCAGGGAATAGGTAGGAGACAAGTTACTCTCCAGCGTGGCCCCCTCTAGGGATGGCCCCTAAGTCTATCCAAACCTGATAGTGGCAGGGTGCTGCTAATGCTCCCTGTCTTGATTGGGGAGTAGTGAAATGGAAAGTAAGAATCCAACACACACATATACTCCCTTTTCCTCCAGCGCTCCACACTACCAAAGGCAAAAGGTAGAGCTTCAGCCCAGCTCATTGCCTTTACCCAAGCCCAACCTAGAAACAGAGCCCTCATGCCATCCCTCCTGGGTTGGTCCTTCACCAAGCCCTAAGTGCCTGTGAAGTCTTCCAGGGGGTGCCCAGGGAGGACACTTTTCCCTCATTCAGACATCTAGTCCCTGGCAGCTTCTAACCCTGGCAGAGGTTGAACATTCTATATGTCACTGGGAGTCTGGGAGGTAAAGAGTCAGGTCTCTAGAGATGACAAACTTTTCCTGTCACGGCCCCCAGAGAGGAAATCCCTGATCCATGTCCTCTTTTGTGCTACATTAGAGGGAACAAAAACACAATAAAAACCAGAAAACTGACCTCACTCCCAGCCTAGCCAGACATGAAGCCCTCTCCCACTGACCCCATGCAGGACTGCTTAAGGCCACCAAGCAGTAAGCAGGCCTGGGCTGGCTGTCCTGCTCCTGGCAGTCAGGTATTAGAAGTGGAGCTAGGGGCCCTTGTTCTGTCTGCCCCCTACTTCTGCCCTCCCCATCCACATGCTAGCCCTGCCATCGGTCTCCACTGCAGTATGTGTGACTCCATTTCATGCTGCCAACCTCGCTATCAGAACCTGCTGTATTGGGGTCTCACTCTCCTCTCTTGGAGGACTGTGGAAAGGAGGGGAAAGGATTCTTGCTGGAAGAACCCACACAGACTTCATCTCCTACAACTACACTTGGGGTGAACAGGGTGATTTTGTTAACACTGATTCTTCTACAGAGATGGTGAAGTCTTTTTTCTGCCCCCCACCTCCCACCCACTAAAAGCCATAGTGCCCACCCGGCCTCCCTCAAAGCTCTATAGCAATAGCCCTCTTCCCCTTCCCTCCTAGATACCTAGGTTTTCCAACTAGGAGAGGCCCCCCACCTCAGCCCTAGGGGTCCTGTGGTAGCCTGCCTGCCTCTCCCCAAGTGACCCCATCAACATCTCCCAAATTCTGTCCCTCTTCCAGCAGAGATGAGACTTGTTCGTGAGGTTCTTGGAGATCCCCCCCCCCCAGATGAAAAGTTCTAAGTGCCAAGGTGGCTGGGAAAGGAAGTAAGGGACCTTTCCCCACCAAGGAGGATGATGGGGAGGCCAAGGCAGATACAGGGTTCTAATTTTAGTAGAAATTCCGTCCAGCCAGTCATGGTACCACACACCTATAATCCCAGTACTTGGGATGCTGAGGCAGGAAGTTTGCTGTGAGTTCAAGGCCAGCCTGAACTGCATAGTAAAACCTTGTCTCAAAAAGATAAAAGAAAGAAATTGATTTTTTTCCCCCAGTTTCTCCTGGAAGTAGTGGATTAGAGACTCCTTCCACCTGCCTGCAGGCAGAACCTCAGCCTCAGGCTGGAATAAGCCTTGCCCTCAGCTTCCGCCCCAGCCATTCCAATGCCAGGCTTAGGGGAGCCACTGGCCAAAGGACAGCCGCCCAACCCAGGCCCTGGAAAGTCTAGGTGACTGAGAAAGGAAAAGAGTGTTTCTTCTCTGCTGCACACATTTCCACTGTGGAAGAGAAAGTGTTGACAGGATACGAGTCCGGTGGAGCTCCAACCACACACCTCAACTGTGGACAGACCCAGGAGGGAGAGCTGTGGATGGTGGCCCCCTGCACTTTCTGGAAGCCAGCTAGGGACCAGGGGACGATGCACCAGGAAGCACCAGCGCTCTCCTCCCACATCCCTTCCACCATGACCTGCACTTTGGGAGATCAGTCCAGGTCCAAAATGAGGCAGTCTCCTGCACACAGGCAGCAAGATAGATTCCTCCCTGGTGGTGAGGAAACAGGCCAGAGGATAAGGAGCAAGCTCCTCACTTTAGGAGCCCAGGGGCCCCTGAGCACCCTCTCACTGACTTGCCAGCCGCGGATGGGGTAGCATGCAGGGTAGAGGGATCCTGCTCCAAATTCTCTGTTGGCTGCGCTTTTTAATCCAATGCTTTTCAAAGTGTATTCACTCACCCACAGAAATAGAGCCTTGTGCTTTAGGGGTGACTGTCATATGCCTTATTCTTAATAAAATATTTGAAAAACATGCAAGTCAACTCTTCCTATGGGCATGGCTCCCCACATCTGTTCCCACAGGTAGGGGGAGAGGATGTGGAAGAAGCAAGAGAGGTATGGGAGGGCTGGGGATATAGCCCAGTGGTACAGGGCCTTTCTGGTAAGCACAAGGACAGGAATTCAATTCCCAGTAAGGAGTGGTGTGGTGTGGTGTGAGAGCTAATCTGTAGTCTGCTGGATACCATGATCTGATAAGACAAGATTCATTCTGTGCATTCTATGTTTTCTCTTCCCTTCCCTATTCCCTCCCATTCCTTTCCCTGGAGATAGGATTAAATCAAACAAAAGCCTTCCTCCTGAGTTAGATCCCTGGCCCTTTACTTATTTATTTATTTTTTTATGTATTTAGTACAGGGTCTCACTACACAGATTGGACTCATAGTGATCCTCCTATTTTCAGCCTTCCAAGTACCGGGATTACAGGTGTGCGCCACCATGCCCAGCCTCAGTTGCCCTCTCAGCGTGCCCCCAGAGCAGGACCTCCGCAGCATACTGGGGATCAAACCCCATTTCCTGCATCTGCCTAATCAGGCACTTTAATCCATTGAGCTATCTGGCCAGCCTTCTGGCCCTTTATTTTTTAATTTTGAAAAGAAGTCTTGTGAAATTGTCCAGACTAGGCTCAGTGTTTGTTTGTTTTTTGTCCTTTGAGACTGGGTCTCACTATGTAGTTCAAGCTGGCCTGGAGCTCACTTCATAGCCCAGGCTGATCTCAAACTTGCCACGATCCTTCTGCCACAGCCTTCCAAGTGCTAGAATTACATTACAGGCATGTACCACCATGCCTAGCATAGGTTCAAATTTGTAATCCTCTTGTCTCAGCCTCCCAAAATGCTGGGATTACAGGATTTCCATCACCACACCCAGTCCTTGTTCTCAGCCTGCTCTGCTCCATGCCACCCTAATCCAAATGAACAAACAAAATCTGACTAGGCTAGAGAGTAATAAACTGGAAGGACTCCATGCTAGAAATTGTTCACTTCTGGCCTAGAAGGAATCATGAGGTTCTGGCATCTTTGACCATATTGGTTCCCTGTCCCTGTCTGATCGGAACTACAAAAATCCTATCTGAGCCCCCTGCTTTTTGAGGGGACTTTCTTTCTTTTTTTTTTTTTTTTTCAGTACTGGGGATTGACCCTTGGACTTTGTGCTTGCCAGGCAGGTGCTTAAGCCATTAAGCTATCTCCCCAGCACTACAAAACTCCTAGCATGTGGCTGGGCATGGTGGCTCACTTGTAATCCCAGCATTAGACCAGTCTGGGCTACATATAGACCCTGAATCCTCTAGTATGCTCATATTGAACCCTTTCTTACCCCCTACTAGTGAGAGTTATCTACTAGTGCAGTTTTAGGCACCCACTACAACTAGCACCCAACCAGCACAAGAATTCAAAAGAGAGCCTGGCAAGCACAAGGGCCTGAGTTCAATCCCCGGTCCCCGGGGGGTGGGGTGGGGGGGTGGGGACAAAAGACAATGTTTTCAGTGCAGCTCTAGATTGTGGATGACTCTGCATCCTGAGAATGCAGGGGACACACTGGTTTTGCATGCAGCTTTTCTGGTAAGAGGACCTGTCTGCCCCATGCCCCTTTCAGTCCGTGTTTCAGAGTGTTGACTACATCCATGGGACACAGGTAAGATAAGTCACGTGGACTGGGTGGAAGATGAGTACAGACAGGACTCGGTCTGAACCAATGAGAGGCTATCATAGGACTTTTCTGGAACCAATCATTCAACTGTTGATGCCACGCCAAGTGTGGGGACCCATGCCTGAAATCCCAGCACTCAGCAGGCTGAGGCAGGAAGATCACCAAAAGTCTGAGGCCAACCTAGGCTACAAAGTGAGTTCAATGCTGACCTGGACTACATGGTGAGACCCTGTCTCAAAGAGACCAAATTAAAAAAAAAAAAAAAATCAATTCTGGATGACAAGTGCTAATATGCCATTAGTGAACAGGCCTATTGACAAAGACAAACTCTTGGGTTTAAAGAGGAAAATATCAGCTTGAAGTTCTAGCTGGAGTTATAGTTCCACAAGAGATAAGGCTGCCAAAATTTAAACTATCAGAGATGAATCAACACTAGGAAAGGGGCCGAGGACAAAGCTCAATGGCACAAGTACCTGCCTGGCAAGCACAGGGTCCTGAGTTTTATTTGGTACCCATTCCCCCCAGAAAAAAAAAAAAAAGAAAGAAAGAAACAAGAAGAGCCAGCCATGGTGTCACAGCTCACACCTGTAATCCCAACACTTGGAAGGATGAAGCAGGAGGCAAGTTTGAAGCCAGCCTGGGCTACAAAGTGAGCTCAGACCAGCTTGAATTGCATAGAGAGACCCTGTCTCAAAAAGATTAAAAAAGAGCCAGGAGAAACAAAGACAGTGTCCTAGCCCAGAGCCATAGCGTGAAGATATAAAATGCCAGTACAGATTAACTCTTGGGTATCATTTATGCAATTCCCTCATTTTACAGATGAGAAAACTGAGGTGTAGGGCATCTCACTGCTGCCAATGCTTTCTTCTTGGTTGTTCTTCCCATACACATTTGAGGGTAGGGAAGGTGGAGCATTTCTTCTCTACAGGTTTCAGAGTCAGGCCAAGCAGTCAGGGACTCCCCTCTGTGGTCCTGGGGTATAGGTTCTGCCTTCCCCTCTCCAACCCCTGAGCTGCTCCAAAAAGCAGAAGTAAGTAGTCATGGCCCATCTTGTAGGTGTATTTCTCATAAAGGGAGAGGCTTCAAGCAGGCTAATCATGCAGCAGGTCTCAGCCTAGGTGAATGCCCCATACCTCAGGTACACCTATCTTCTTTAGGCAGTGGCCTCCCAGAAGCTGGACTAGAGTCGCTTCAGAAGGGCCATCCATGCAGCTATGGGGTTGTGCAACTAGAGCTGTTGAGGGACAGGAGAAGGGAGCCACTGAAGACAGATGGTAGAGCTCAAGGCTGCTAAGGACCAGTCAGTCTTCAGACCCATGGTACTCAAAGACACTAGCTATGAGGAACACAGGGAGGGGCACCCAGCTGGACACCAGCATGTGCTCAGGCTGGTGGGCTGCAGCCAGGTACTAGGAAAATTATCTAAGTCCGAGATACAGGAAGCCAAAGCTGCAGTACACACAGGGAATATCTGAACATAAAGCCCACCTATTATACACAGCAGAGGGGACAAAGGTAGCCCCCCAGGCAGCCCACAAAACTGCCCCTCAGCACCCTAGGGAGCCTTTAAAAAGGACTGCTTGAAAAAAAAAAAAAAAGTGAGAGGCCCTGGCCAAATGGCTCAGTGGATTAAAGCCCCTGCAAGCCCTATCCCCCAGGGCTGAGATGATGGTAATTGATACTGGGCTTAGTGGCTCATGCCTGCAATCCCAGCTCTTGGGAGGCTGTAAACAGGTGGATCGCTCTAATCTAGTAGTGAGGCCCTGAACACCCTGTAGACCCTTCCCTAAAATATAAATAAATAAACAAAAGAAAAAAAAAAAAAAAAAAAAAGAAAGGCTTAGCCTTCCTTACACCTGGATCATCCACTCAACCAACATGAGCATTAAGCACCTGTCCTGCATCAGGCCCTGGGAAGATGCTGCGGGTAGCCAATTAATACATTATATTTTTGCCTCCAAGAAACCCTCCTGGCATAGCAGCTTGATCCTCATCCAAGAATCAGCTTCCCAGTTTGGCCAAGGCAGTCTCAATTTATGCCTCTAGTCCCAGTGTCATTGTCATCATCATTGTGGTCATCACCACCATCTTTTTTTTTTTTTTTTTTTGGCAGAACTGGGGATTGAACTCAGGCCCTTGTGCTTGTCAGGCAAGCACTTTTTCTACTGAGCTATTTCCCCAGCCCTTTTTTGGTCTTTTTGAGACAGGATCTCGCTGTGCAGTTCAGGCTGTCCTTGAGCTCATTTTGTAGCCCAGGCTGGTCTTAAACTCAGCTGGCTTTATTTTTTTTTTTTTTTTTTTTTTTTGTGGAACCAGGGATTGAACTCAGGCCCTTGTGCTTGCCAGGGAAGCACTTATTTCACTGAGCCATCTCCCCTGCCCGGTCTTAAACTTGAAATGATCCTCCTGCCCCCGCTTCCCAAGTGCTGGGATTACAGGCATACACCACCATGCCCAGCTTATCATCATCATTTTGTGCTGAGGATTGAAACCAGGTCCTTTTCACTGAGCTACATCCCCAGTGTGCTTTATTTAGAGACAGAAGTAGCTAAATTGCCCAGGCTGGGCTTAAACTTTTCACACTTCTGTCTCAGGCCCCCAGACTGCTAGGATTACAGGCATGCACTAAGCATCCAGCCATCATTATTAATATTTATTCTCAAAAGAGTAGCCATTGCAGTAGCATATGTCTATAATCCCAACACTTGGAAGACTGAAGCAGGAGGATCACAAGTTTGAACCCAGCCTGGAAAATTTAGCAATTTAGCAAAACCCTTTTAATCAATCAATCAATCAATCAATCAATCAATAGATGATTGGAGGTATAGCTCAAGACGAAGGCCCTAGGGCCAGCCAGAGAGTTCAGAGGATTAAAGCTTAAAGTGCCTGCCTTAGACTGGGTGTGGTGGCGCACACCTGTAATCCCAGCACTTGGGAGGCTGAAAACAGGAGAATTTGTAGGAGTCCAACCTGGGTAGTGAGACACTATAGACTCTGTTACTAAATACATAAAAAAAGAAAAGACAAAGGCTCTGGCTTCTACCCTGGTAATGGTGTAGATGATAAGTTACACAGCCACCTGAACTATAGGCAGTGGTGGAAATAGTTGGGCAAAATATTTATGGCGTCTGTTAATGAGGGCTGAGGTAGCTCAATGGTAAGGTACTTGCCCAGTGCACTCATCCTCTGGATTAGATCCCAGCATGTCAGAAAAAAAAAAAGCCCAGATGTTGCATAATATAATTCCAGTATTCAGGAAGGAGGATTGTAAGTTCAAAGCCAGCCTAGAGTATATAGTAAGATTTTTTTTTCCTGACAAAAACAAAAACCTACTTCCTATGTGATCAGAGGCCAGCCTCCAGACTGTAAGATATGGTGGTCAAAGGATGATTCTTTGTGTGTATATCTGTTTTCTCCTTTGTGCCTTACCCCACCCCAACAATGTATTAAAACTGGGTTGTATTTCCTCATGTAATTAATAGCATTACTAACAGAGTCAGAGCTTTTGACTTGAGCTATATTGGACTAAGTACAACTTTCCAAAATCTTGGGAGTTTCATGTACACAAACTGGGGTTTTGTTTGTTTGTTTTGTTTTGTTTTGTTTTGTGGTAGTGGGGATTGAATTTTGGTATGGCTTTCATACCAAAGAAAGTACTTGTTGTTGTTGTTTTGTTTTTTGGAACTGGGGATTGAATTTAGTACTTTGTGCTTGCCAGGCAGGCACTTATGCTGCTGAGCTATCTCTCTGGCCCCAAATAAACTACTTTTTATTTATTTGTTAATTGTGAAACAGGCTGGGCTCGAATCTATCCATCCATCTATCTATCTATCTATCTATCTATCTATCTATCTATCTATCTATCTATCTTTTTGTCTTTCTGACAGGCTGGCCTTGAGCTCACTTTGTACTCCATCAATTCACAATCATCTTCTTGCTTCAGCCTCCTGACTGCTGGGATTACAAGTATTAGCTACCATACCCAGCTTTGGGGTTGATTTTTTTTTGTCTTTTTGAGACAGGGTCTCATTATGCAGGCTGGCCTTAAGCTCACTTTGCAGCTCAAGCTGGTCTGGAACTCACAACAATCCTCCTGCCTCAGCCTCCTGAGTGCTGGGATTACAGGCCTGTGCCACCGCCACCATGACCCGCCTTGGGGTTGAATTTGAGAAGAATTTTTTTTTTGTCTACTTCAGGTTGCCTTAAGGGCAGGTCTGGCTCACACTACCACGCAGCTCAAGTGCTTGCTTTATCAATAAAAACACTCCTTTATTATCTGGGCATAGAGGTGCATCCCTGTAATCCCTGCCTCAGTTTCCCAGAATGCTGGGATTACAGGGATGCACCACTATGCCCAGATAATAAAGGAGTGTTTTTATCTGATAAAGCGAATACTTGAGCCGCGTGGTAGTGTGAGCCTGTAATCCTAGCAAGCACTCAGGAAGCTGAGGTAGGAGGAGGTCATGAGTCTGAGGCCAGACGGTATTACATAAGCAAATTCAAGGCCAGCCTGCACTACATAGTAAGACACTGAAAAAAAATAAAGAATGAAAGAAAGGCAGGCAGGCAAGCACTTGAAGGCTGGGAGGTGTAGTTCACTGGTACAGCACTTGCCTGGCAGAATACATGAAGCTCTGGGTTCAATCCTCAACACTGAAGAAAAAGATGAAATAGCTGGAAGTCATTAGGGTGATAGTCAAGTAATTTGCTCAGGTTTATAAAAAGAGACAGTATAGAGGTTGCCAGGTATAGTACAGATTTCCAATCTAGTCGAGTATTAGGTTCATGTATCAACCTGCCTGCCTTCTACCAACATCCAGTAGTAAAGTTGTGCTCTTATTTTTAGCCTAGCTCAGTCTCCCTTCTCCGTTACCGGCCCACAAGGATCATTCTGAGAAGTATCATATCACTTTTCACCTTCCTTCCTCCAGTTTAAAGGCTTCCTCCTTTCACTGTTTTCTTTTTACCACCTGCATTCACTAGGGCAAAGTCTATTTTTTTTTTTTTTTAAAGAGGATTGAATGCAGAGCTTTGCCCATACTAGGCAAGCACTCTACCAGTGAGCTACTCACCTGGCCCAAAGTCTGCTTTTGTTTGCAATTTGTATAAGGTTCTGATTAACCTTCCCCTCCCCATCTCCACAGCTTCAGATTTCCAATCCCTCAATGATTCTGGCAAGTGTTGAGACAGTGCCTTATGTATTCTATAAGTTTTCTTTCTTTTTTTTTTTTTTTTGT
>PVKA01033219.1:0-24598 GCA_004027165.1 Ctenomys sociabilis | reverse complement strand
CTCTCCTCTCCCCTCCTCTCCTCTCTTCTCCTCTCTCCTCCCTTCCCTTCTCCTCTCTCTCTCCTCTCCTCTCCTCTCCCTCCCTCTTTCCTTCTTTCCCTCATTTCTTCCTTCCTTCTAAGACAAGGCCTCACTAAATTGCTAAATTGTCCAGACAGCCTCAGACTCACAGGTCTCACAGAATGCTGTTATTGTAGGTGTGCATGGCCATGCCTGGCTAAACACACTGTTCCTTAAAAGCTACTCAATAAATGATTTTTCTGGATGACATCGGGCACTCCGATATTTTTGTGCACTCAGGGAGCCTAGGTTGGGTGATTTGTGAGGTCAAGGGCAGCATGGGCAACCAACATAAAGACCCTACCTCAAAAATAAAGAAATAATCTTTTTTAAAGGGTAAAATCTTGAGAATATATTGGTTTTTCTCAGTTTGCCACTTTCTCTATAATCTTTACTTGATTTGTGTTCATGTGATTAGAACTATTCCCAATTCTAAAACTTGTCTCTAAATTCCATCCCCAAGCCCAGTCCCAGTTGCCTTTAATGCCACCTGTGGCCATCATGGCTGCTGGGTGTGAGCTCAGCCAATGGCTGGGGCTCTGCACAGAGGGAGCCTGTGCCAAGGCCAGCATACCTGTGTGATGCATGAGCTAGGGTGCCCAGGCTCGTCCATCTAGGGCTCTAGCCTCACCACTAGCTGGCTTCCAGCCCAGTCTGTGTGACTCAATATGGCCTTTCAGTAGCTTCCCATTGACATCAGGATAAAACCCAGGTTAGTATCATGGTTCTCAAGCACATCAATATTTCCTCCATTATGAAAAATATAAAATTAGGTCAATGCACAACAACTCAATATCAGAAACTCAGCTAGTGAGGTGACTCCATAAAGGGCATTTTTTTATTTTTTATTTTTTGGCAGAACTGGGGATTGAGCTCAGGCCCTTGTTCTTGCCAGGGAAGCACTTATTCTACCGAGCCATGTCCCTAACCCCGTAAAGGGCATTTGTTTTCCTGCTCAGATTGTGCATTCCTGGACAGAAAGCAGAAGTGTGGACTATGAAACACCAGGGAAGCCCACTCTTGAAAATGGTGCGTACATTGGTGAGGTTAACTCTAGAAGATACCTGTGAGAGAAGAGCACTTCTAATATCCCTTCAGATTTTATGGAAGGCACAGTTGATGAAACGTTTGTGTACATGACTCAAATGGCTTATAGGAATATGAAGAAAAGAGTTTCGCAGCAAAGACACAGGAGCCCAAGCTGTGGGTGCAAGATGCCTCTAACTCAGGTCCTCTGTGTCCTCACATTTGTGCACTGTGGGAAAATCTCTGTGCTCACTGAGTTCAGATCCTTTTTGCACACAGTAAATCTGCCAGTATACTTTACACCAGGCAGTCTCTTCAGACAGTGCAACATACTTCCAAGCTGTATGATTGTGTGTGAGCTAATTAACATCAGTGCCTCTCGGTGGGTTGGACACAAAAGCATCCTCCTCAAAAGTATTGTACAAGGGTTAAATGAATTAACAATGTAAACACTCAGAATAGTACCCAACACAGAATAAATCTTCACTGGGTTTTTGTTACTATTGCTATTATAATAGAAACAATGAAAAATTTTCACTTTTAATCCAAGAGTTTCATATTTTATACACTTGACCATTGTTTATCATTTTGCTTAAGTTCTAGGTAGAATACAGGTTGAAAGTTTAGAAATTATTAGGAATTATGCCTTAACCCAAGATGCCAGTGTCCCAAAGACACTACAGTTTTAAGGAACTTTAGAAGGAATGTTTGTGTCAGAGTGGACAGGAAATAGCTTATTTCTACAGCCTGAAATATCTGATTTTTTTTTTGTCAGAACTGGGGATTGAATTTAGATTCTTGCGCTTGCCAGAGAAGCACTTATTCCACTGAGCCATCTCCCAACCCTGATTTTTTAAATAAATGATTTGAAATATGTTTTGAACACATGACTGATGGATTTAAAAACACTTAACCACATTTAAAAAAAAAAACTTCAAGAAAAGTCACTAAGCAAATTGCTCTGCTTCTGTCACACTTATTCTAAAACCAACATAAAGGGAGAGGTTCTTGTATGCACCCAGGATGGTACAGCAGGGCAAATCTGTACATATATTTTTTGCATGAGGCCTTATATACAATAGTGTGTGTGTACACACATGCACCTTTCTTGAACACTTACATACACACATACATGTACATGCACATGGACAGAAAAGCAAATAAGACAAACCACCTTAGTGCAGCTTTATAGTTTCCCGAAGTTCTCTGGATGGCAGCACAGACACTAGCAAAAGGAATCAGGATTCAGGTCTTGCCTCTCCCCATACGTGCAAAGACTGTAGTCTCGCCTGGTTCTGGAAAACTACCACTCATGCGGACTTCCTGTAAGCCAAGAACTATAGTAACTTCTAAATGCAAAAGACACCACTTATCACTCACAGTAATCATCTGTGGGAAGCGTTATTCTCACTTTCACAGATGAGGAACCCTGAGGAATTTAAGCACTTTGAGAGCAGTCGCAGTGCTAGGAATCAGCACAGTCAGAATTTGAGGCAAACCATGTTTCGGAGCAGAGCTGGCACTGTACATTACTGCTTTGCTTGACACTGCTTAACTTTGGTATATAGCACAGGGAAAGAGATTAGGCTGGTTCCTGACTCCCTGGAGCCCAAGTTCTGCTCCCATTTTCCTCTCTAGCTCTTTCCATAAAAAGACTGAGAGCTCACACAGGGACAGGGAACTGTGACCATAAGCACTGAGATGCATTTCTCATGGAGCAGAGCTGGGCAAGCAGGGAAGCCAGGGGTTCTTTGGAACTCTGACCCACAGGTATCAGCATAGCACCTTCCTCTGTTGTGTGCAGCACTGGCTCTTCCTGCTGCACCCAGACCTTGTTGCTGGGTCATCAGTGCCTGGGGTCCTCTCACTAATAACCCAGCAGGTGTGGAGCAAGTGTGCTCATGTGCTGAGCAGTCCCCGGGCTGGCACGCACTGCCACCCTGAGGGCATGAAGCAGAGCTCACCGCTGCCCAAGGACAGTGGTTCCAGAAGGGAGGGAGGAGCAATTCCCTCCTCCTTGGACCCTCAGCTGTACTGTAGCTCTGGGTGTATGGGGAAGGGAGACAGAAGGAAAATAAGGTGGACTACACAAAACACACAGCCTTGATCCATGTATCCTCAGGACATGTTCTCTATTGATGACAGACCTAATGCTGTTTCTCTTGGGTTAGAACTAACCTAAAACAAGACCAAATTTAGCTCAGTCACCAGGATCAGACTTGCAGGAATGGATTCCATCTGGTAAGGAGTAGGATAACAGGTCTCTGATGTGTTCATTGAATACTGGTAAAGCATTTACAAGGTGCCTGACACCGAAGAGTGGGAGTAACATAGCAGGTGGAAGCAAAACGGCAGCAACTTTCAGGGGCTTGAACTTTAGTTAAGGCTACATAGACAGAAAAAAAAATCACATGAAACCTGACTAGTGTGTCTAAAGGTGCTAAGACCTATGAAGAAAAATGAGTCTAGATAAAGAAGAGGGAGGTATAAAGGGGACTGGAATATGACATCTCTGAGATGGGTATGTATTTGTTGCATTCTGAAAGGTGGGTGTGGCTGGGTGGTAAAGAAACAGCACTGTGGGAGCTGTGGAGGGGAGGATGGTGTGTGTGTGTGTGTGTGTGTGTGTGTGTGTGTGTTTGTGTGTGTGTGTGTGTACTCACACATTTCAGCTTGCAGACAGGTCCTGTAGGGCTTAGTAATGACCTTGACTTAGACCTAGGAAGATGGGAAACCAGTAGAACAATCATGAGGACCGACAGGGCAGGGCAGGTGTCACTGTTTGCCAAAGTCCCTGTGCCATACAGCAAGTGTTTGATTTACCATCCCGATCAGACTCAGCCTTGGCCTTCCAAACTCTCTCTTTGCTGCTAAGCTCCTATCTGATTCTTCTCAGCAGCCATAGCATCTCCAGGGTCAATACCCTCTGTCCAGTGGAGCCTGACACTCATTGAGAACCAGCTCTTCACAACATGGACTGCCTTTCAAAGGTCTTCTTCCACCCCACAGAGCATGCACTCAGAGAAGTAACAAGAGGCCATTTCTACCAGAGCAAATGTGCTTCTTGCAGCCAAACAGAGCTAGAATGGCAATGTTTCTGTTTCAGAAAGTAAGTCTATTATGTCAGCAACAGTGCTCAAAATCCAAAGTGATTACATGATCTCCTTACTGAATGCAGGATAAGCAAGAATTCAACAAACAAAACACTTCTGGAAATTATACCTTATTTGGAATTTTTTAAAAAATCATCTTCTAAAATTTTTTTTATGTATTTGGTATAGGCTCTCACTGTGCTGTTTGGACTCAGTGACCCCCCTGTTTTCAGTCTCCCCAGTGCTGGGATTACAGGCATGCACCACCACGCCTGGACTCTGTGTCCAGCTCAGCATGGCTGGGCACAGGGCCATGTGGCATGTAGTACTGAAGATTGAACTCTGGTCCCTGAACTTACCTAAGCAGGGGATTAGCCCACTGAGCTATCTCACTGGCCCTAAATCATCTTTTAAATCTGTTATTGGTAAATATGATTTAGAATATCAAAATTGCTTCAAAGATTTGTTAAGAATCCAAGGAATAATTATTCAGTGGGGTCTCTTGAGTTCTTTGAATGAGATATCTCACATTAATTTGGACTTTAGATTTGAAAATATGTATCTATAACTGCCTGCTTTGGATGAGTTTTCATTTCAAACATTACTCACACATTTACAAAGAACTCTGAATACCATGTTTTGTGAGCCTGGGGCTTCCACTTGTTGACTTAAAGGTCTTGCTCATCTGGCACAGAACCCCCACATTGTTTCCAGGCTCGACAGCCTGAGGGTGATGACTGAATCGAATGCACTTATAAATAGGGCCAAATACATCAAAAACGTCTCCCAGGAAATAGGCAGCTTTATGAAGGAAACACCCACCAATGTTAGTTTTTTAACAAACATCTCACTGATATTTCTGGTTCAACAGGTTTTCTTCTTAATATAGTTAAGTATCAGCAAAGTTGTTACGACTCAATTATCTGACCATCCTGGTCATCATAAGAATGTGTGTATCATTTCACTTCAGAAATGTTTTGCTCTGTTGACTGTACTCACTGTCTTTATGAGAAAATACCAGACAATCACACTATAACTTCTGAAACTCTAAATAGGGGCCGGGGAGATGGTTTAGCAGAAGAAGCGTTTCCCTGGCAAGTGTAAGGGCAAGTGTCTTTATGAGAATCGTTAGAAAATTATCTTCTGCTGCTTTTCTCTATTATCATAAGTGACCTGGGTTGATTTTTTTCTTTATTGCAGACTTTAAACTCTGCCTTTTCAAAAGTAGAGTCTGCAAAGCAGGTAGGGGAGGGGAACTTCCCTGACCTGGTTCCTTGTCTGTAGCTTCTAGCTCACATGCAGGCTAGGATTTCCTGGGGGAAGCCCTGAGAACAATGGAGACAAGAAAGAAAAATGCTGACTCCAAAGTGAGAAGACTCAGTATTAACTTTTCCTCTGTGTCAGGCATTTTAAAAAGTATGTATTTTAGCTTGATAGCTACAGACCTAAAAGAGAAGAGAACTGTTTCTCTTCCTTCTCTTTATGTCTTTCCTTCTTTTCCTTTTCTTTTAGTTCTTTCAGTTTTACTTAAAGTATTTCCATTTTTAAATTAAAATAAGCAATGAAAATACCAGATAATCACACTATGACTTTTGAAACTCTAAATAGGGGCTGGGTAGATGGTTCAGCAGAAGAAGCGCTTCCCTGGCAAGTGTAAGGGTCTGGTTCTGCCAAAAAAAAGAAGAAAAAAAAAAAAAGAAAGAAAGAAAAAGAAACTCTAAATACACTGTAAATTAGAGAAAAATCATATTGCTCAGATCTGTGCTTCTCATTAATTTAGATTTGCAAATTCACTTTGCAACCACAGGGCATGCAGAGGTATAAGCTCGGTGCACACTGTAGACACACCTTACTTTAAATGGAATAGTGCTGAGCACACAGCCCAGCTTTCATCTGCTGTTACCTCTCTCTTCACTGATTAACTTGCTCTTGGTGCAGCTGAGACTGGAATACACCTGCCAGGCTAAAGGAGGCATCTACATAGAGGAGTCAGGCCCTCCAGGCAGGAGGGAGGAAGCAGTAGAGGCTTCAGCTGCTCACCTAATTTATGCTCTCTCATTCAAGCATATATGCAGAATAGCACAAGAGTCATAACAAAATTGTCCTGAGGGATTGGAACTTCCTAAGGGAAAAGTCTTCAGGAAGAACTGTAGGGTCTGATATATAAGGTTGAGTGAGCTCTCAAACCAGTGGGTCAGAGGAGGGTGCTGTGCTGCATGGCGACTGACTGCTGGCGGAAGGAGCCCTGAGTCAGACAGAGCTGGGCGGAAAGAGACAGATGCATCTGAGTTGGACTTCCTTCGGGTCCCGCAGCCCGTGGAGACGTCTGCTGTGGCTGTGCTGGCCAGTGGGATTGGCTGCAGAGCCACAGTGGCAGGTTGCACTGAGCGGTTCACTCAGGAGAGCATTCCACATTCCTACTGTGGACCCCCAGCATAGACACAGGAATAACCACGTCTGAATTCAAATCCTCAGAGAGAAGATGGGGTGAGAATACTGCTCCCTGAAAGATTCTGGTATTGATTTTATATACTCTCACTTGTACCAAGAGTCTGAGAAGACTTTCAGAGAGTTAGGTAGGCTGGATTTTATGCCACCCTTTTGGTGGCTCAGTCACCAGATTGCATTTCTCCCAGCTGCATTTATCCAAAAGCCACATTTTCCATTGTTTGCCTTGCTCTCTCCGCATAGGCCAAGGGATTAGACAGGTCCCATGCTACACTGTCCCCAGCCTTTCTGAAGACTGGCTGTCTTCACAGCTCATTTATCAGACCATTCCTAGGCACAGGAAAATCATCCCTCTAGGCAGCTTTAGGTGACTACCTCAGGAGGAGGGGCCCTTCTGTCATTTATCTTGGTGGGACCAAATATACCACAAATTCTTTGCTTGCAGATTGATTCAAGAATAAAGAAAACTAAGTGAGTTTTAAGGTTTTTCAAGACAAAGGGTGGAAGATTTATTCAACCTTGAAATAATTAAAATAGCTTCTATAGCAACAGAAAATGGCAAGGGGTTGCAGTTTCCTCTGACTCCTCACTGGGTTTCACCATTTTCAGCTGGTCTGTTTTGCCTGCTTCCTATAGGAACTCTTGCTACAGGGCTGAGGCCACGGGTCTATACAGGGAGGTGCTGCCTGCAGGCATGCCTTGCAGCCACACAGGACAAGAGCACATTTATACTTTTCAGGCTGTATATGTACAGCACATTCTAGAGCTTCGATGGGGCTGGATCTGCACCTAGCATTGATCTGGAATGAGGCACTCTCTCTCGTCCATGTTCTTACAAGTATAAAGCCCTGGACTTTTCTTACATTTGTAAAAAGAGTCAAGATTTTACTAGAAACATCTCTAAGATTCATACTGCCTCTAAAATTCCCATCCTAAATTCAAGCATTTACATAATTTGAATAAGTTAAGCTATTTTTGCCTGAAGAGCCAGGGTTGTATACATCAAAGAACAGGAGGGAAACCAAGTTTCTTCAACTTGGAAGAAGTAAGTGGCTCTCAAAGACAGGATGATTTTCTAACAGAACCACTTCACTGGAAAAAACAGATTTACTATAAAATGAACCCCGAATAGGACTGCAAGCTGGTCCCATTCCAATGTGACGATGTGCTTAGAGCCACATTGCCAAGCTGGCCTCTGACCCTGCATCGCCAAGGAAACAGGGCAGATCCCTCTGTCTCCCACTGTGGTAAACTCCACTTGCCCCCGACCACATGTGTAGCCACGGCTAAACTTGTTTCTGGGGCTCCATGTCCGTTAGCACTCATGTACCTCAGTCCAACCTTTTCTCTTAGGATTTGGGTCAAAGTATTGATAACCATAAATTTCCAGATTTATATTTCCAATCTGTGAGGACATAAAAAAAAAACTATCAAGACAACTAGATACAATCTTAGGGAGCAGACAGTAGATTTAAGTTACACAGTGAATCTTGGGCTGTGGCATTAGTACTGCAATTCTGAAAACCTACCTGAGTTGTGTTCTATTCCTTGAGCTATAAATATTTTCTTTTACTTTTGTATTTTGAGCAAATCATCTGTTTAGCCACATAAACAAGCCTTTTGTTTGCTTCTATATTCTCCTGTACATTTGATATCTGTCTTCATTTCATTTGATTTCCTTTTTGCTAGATGTACAGATGACTGGAGGGGCTGTCCTAACTGAAAACAATGCAAATTTATTGGAGTGAAGCACATATATTGTCTTGGTGTCAGTAGTCTGACGTGGCTGGCACTGCCTCCTCCATTCTAGTTTGGCACAGTAAAACAGCAACACTTCTGCTGTCACAGAGCAGAAAGTGACCGTCTCTGGCTGGGGATTTATTTTGTTATTCACTGGTGGGGAACCATGTAGACCATCTAATCTAATTGTGTTCTGTATCCATTTCTGAGGATGTTTTCAGGTGTAGGACTGAGAAATACAGGGTTTATGGAGTGCAATTAGCAAAGAGCTAAATTTACTGAGCTTTAAGACCATCATTTACTCTGGTTATATTCTCAACTTTTTAATGCTAAAATGTATTTTCTCTCATGAAATTTATGATGATAATGGGCAATAGTTGCTTTTAATGTCTATATAAAATGAAATATGGAAAATATATGTCAGCTGTCCTATTATAAAGCATAAATATAAAAGACAATTTGATCTGTTTATTTCATTGCAAGGTTAGGGAAACTAACCTTTAGTGATAAACTGCCTACGTGAGGTCACTCAGCTCTTTACTGTCACGAGAGGTGTGCTGCTTCAGGCCAGCTCAGAGTCTCATAATGTAGCAGTGTCTGAGAGCATGTATCATGTAGCCAGATTCAAAGAGCTTCCCTAGAATAGGAGTCATACTGCCTTCTGTTTATAAAACTCCTGTTTGCAATCTTTTTGGTCACAAAAAAAAAAAAAAAAATATATATATATATATATATATATATATTTTTTTTTTTTTTTTTTTTTTTAAAGGATCCAGTTCTTCAGGATACTGGCCTTGGAGAGGTCAATGTTAAAGAAAGATTCGTCGTCTATCTGCCTCTGGTGTATGCTGCCACAGCAGCTTCCACACTGGCTGAAGTCCCTCACCTTTGCTGCTGCATTCGTGTTCTCTGATTTTTATGCACATCTTACATGTAGAAATCCACTATGTGCTGAGAGTAATGACAAGAATATCACATAATGTGCCAATATGAAAAGGATTTCCAACAGTTTTTGATACTGGAATAAAAGGTTGATTCCTGTGCCTGAGGTTTCAAGTTGTCTTTCTAAATGGCTTTCTGTGTTCAATCAGCAAACCCATAGGGAAGCCTTCCCGGTCTTTCTGTTGCCAGTTACAAACACCAAGCACACCAAAAATGCTGAAGGAGCAGAGAAGCCATGGAGTGGGTGTGGCTCATTTCTCTTTTGATGGTTCTCTGAAAAAATGAATTAAGTTCAGAGCAGCAAAAGGACTAGGTAACAGAAAAATCCAGAGACCAAACAAAATGAGACAAAATAATCCAGGAAATTTGAACATGACCCTTCACTCCACCCTTGACGGTAAAGTCAATCATGGGTACCCTTCAGTTCTGAAGTTCAGAGATTCAGAGTCAGCTTTCACATAGCTCACATGTAGTTTTCCCAAAAAGACACTGATACTATTTCCTGTTTTCCTCCTGATATAACATCCCCTGGGTGAGAATGTTCTGCTTTGGTATTGATATTGTGCTGCCTCGATAGTAAACGTAAAATGCAAGAAGATAAGATTCTGTTGACTACTTTTTTTATTAGTAAGATTAATAAATCTGCCAAGCGGCTAATGTAGTTTTCTGCTGTATCACTAAGATGAGCAAAACTCAACCTTGCATTTGTTTTTCTTTAAGGAAGCTATTCTCGCTGGGGTTACACAGCTTGGCAAAACAGCTTGTATTGCCATGTCCGTCTCCTCACACAGAGCAGGGATTCTCTCTTCTCCATCTTAGTCTCCTCCAGGATCTAACATAAACCCTTAAAACTTCATCAACTCTCAGTCACGTATTTCAGGGCTGGAAAGTGCTCAGGAGAGTTCTGGGTTCCGGGGGTCATGTGGGGGCTGCTGAAGAAGACCCAGCTCCGGAAAGTGCGGCATCATGAGGGAGCAGGGCCAGCCAGGGGAAGCTGAGCGGGGGAGGGCAGCTGTCTGACCAGCTTCCTGAAGGAAGTGATGCTCAAGGGGAAACCTGACTGATGAATCGGAGTTTCCCCCACCCCCTTCTTCTTTGTCTTTTCAGATTACTGGAAAAGCTAGTGGGTTTGTGGCTGAGAACATTCTGCTGAATGTGCCATCTGCTACGGTGGTCATTGTGAAGGCACTTCTGCTCTTGCTAAATGGTTTTTCGGAGAGCACCTTTCGTGATGATCACGTGCTAATTCGCCTGAGCAACCCGCCCAGGCTACACAGTGTTCTCACGCTTCCCTAAATTTGAATACTGCAATGACCCTTGGCTGCCTCTGCTCTGTGATTGCCATCTCTGCTTTTAGAATCAATGAGTTCATAACTCCTCTTTCTCCTTCCTTTGTGTAATGCCTGAGTGAAAGAGACCCTTACTTTTGAAAGAATTACAACCAAAAATTATTCCAACTCTATTGCTGAGACCTATGATCTCAGCAACAAAGGTGGAGACAGAATTTAAAATACATCTGGGCTGAGTCTTTAGAGATGTTCAAAGGTAAAAGAAAGAAGTGTAAAACCTGGAGTTGTGTCTCAAGTAGAAACACCAGCCACAGAGAGAGAGACCAGCTTCCTGGACCCTCTGCGTTGTTTTCCTGTGGTGAAATGTTAGTGATCCTGCATGCACTGCAAGGAGGGCAGTGGTCAGGGCTGCTTTTTCTTCATGGATGAATGCGGTGAGTGCACATGCACACGTGGACACAGGCTGAGGCCTTGGAAGCTGCCCGCTTAACTTCTCAAACAACTTCCTTCACTGGGGATGTGATATGGCCCCCGAGGGAGGGTTCGGCATCTGAATTTGGCAAGGAACCCCATTCCCATGGAAGTCAGGGCTGCCCTCGCACCCCCAAGGAATAGCCTGGCGCAATTCTCACACAGCTGCCTCTGGCCTCCCTGGAGAATGTGTGCCATCAAGGTGGACCGAGGAGGGGTCTCCAGTACCCCGACTCGTGTAGGCCCACTGGCAGCTAGAAACCTCTTCTTCTCAGTGTACAAGAGGAGTGTGGTTCTTTGGCACCCTAAAGCTCAGCTCTCTTAAGGACCTACACAAATGACAGTATTTGGCAGACTTGATGGAGCAAAGCTGTCTGAGTATAGCCTGACCTTGGGGCCTTGGAATTCCTGCTGAATTCATATCCATTCAGACTTGAATCCATTTCAAGTGTTCAAAAAATGTTAAATCACTTTACAATAGCACATTGCACTCTCCCATCACTCCTCCAAACTGAATGCTGCATAAAGAGAGCAATGGAGGAATCTGTGGGAATGGCTGAGCATCTGCACTTGCAAACAGAAACGGGCAAGTTAGCAGAGTGAAGTCACCTCACAAGGTATCTTTACCCAGCAGAAGAGGGACCGGAAGTGCATTTCGGCCCAGATTTTCTTGCTTCCTCAGGATTCCTACACTTTTGCTACATCTTTCTAATCCTGTCTTTCTTTGCAACCTTAATAAGTAGGCACTGTTATTTTGTCACACACGTGGGACCGAAGGGCTCTGTGCTCCCACCTGGGCACTGCTCTGGACAAATCCTGAGCCTCTGCCTCTGGCTAGAGGCTTGCTGCATTGCCATGAAGCACCGCTGAATGTGCTGTTCTCTCTGGATCTGGTGGAGATGGTGTATGCAGCCGAGTGCTCTGCGGGCCTGGAGACTCATTTCTGCCCTGTTGTGCCATTCTTACTCCAAACAATAGGTTGCATTCTTGATCCTGCCTGGGCCTGGCTCGGTCAATGTACACTGCACAAGTCATGTGAAAACAAGAATGCTCTAGCAGCCACGGCCAACACTCTAACCCTCAATGTCCATCCGATGAGGTAAATAGGCTTGGTACTGGGTAGCTTGACGACTTAATAAATTTTTTAAAAATTGTTCCTATGGAAAAAATGCACCCGTAGTGCCAAGTGGCAAATTAAAAATAAACTTCTGGAATCCAACACTTCACTCCTTCTAATTTCCAGCTATAGGAAAGAACTTCTGCCCCTGAGAGAGATCTCAGGGAAACAGCAAGCAAGCCAAATGCCACAGGAGGACGCTGAGAGGAGTGTGTGCGGGAGCCAGCAGCAAGCAGGTGGTCTGCAGCAGTGTGAGGTGCTACCGCAGGTCAGGGTGCAGGTGAGTGTGGCCAGAAGCCTCAGCAGGCCAGTGTGTGTGGCATGTCAGTGGCGCTTCCTTGGGTGCACATAAGCCTGCCACTAAATGTCCCATTAAAGCAACAACACAGCTCAGCTTTATTTTTCTTTTCCTTTTTTTGGCTCTAGAGATAAGACCTTGCTAAGCTGTCAGGCTAACCTTGAACTTCTGGTCTTTATGTCTCAGCCCCCAAAGTGCTGGCTTACCAGGGGTACTTTCATCAGCTCTTTCATTAACTTTCATACACTTGGTGTTTCTCCCCCTTCTATTTGCTGTTTTACAGAGGCGCATAAGGGGACATCTGGGAGCAGGAGCCTGGAATAACTTGCAGGAGCAGGACAGAACAGAGGGAAGTGCCTTTCCTGGTCTCCTCCTCCTCCTCCTCCTCCTCCTCCTTGGACCCCACTCTGCCCTGGATGCCTAAGGCAGGAGCTTGGTGTGACACATGCTAGCAAATGAGCTGATGGCACAGAAGTCCAAAACCATGAGGGATAAGCATGAGACCACCAACATATTTTCAGTTATAACTAGATCAGATTGTAACTGCCTAATACCTAAGAAGTAGAGCAATGAAGAACTAAACTCCCCTTTGGAAATAAATCTGGTTCAGAATTCCATGGGAAATAGAATAATACAACTTGATGCACACAGGACTGCCCACACAACGCTGCACTAACCAGAGTTAAATGTTGCACATGTGCGAGCACACTGAGCCTAAGTTGATCATGGCTTGGATCTAGATGCCCCAAAGCCTCGTGCAGTCCTAGGTGGGGGCCACGGAGGTGGCTGGATCCCAGGGTGTGCTGCTGAGAAGTAGGGTGTGACACTGGGATCAACTTCCCGCACCATGACAGGATTAAGGGTGGAGCGCTGCCCACCCAGGGCAGGCAGCCTGGTAGGCAACAGCAAGAGGGCTGCTGCAGTCACCACTGGGAGCTCGGCACCTGCTGCTTGCTGCCTTGCTGCTTTTGCCTTGCGCCTGCCATGAACGCGTCTCCTCTGCGATGCCCCTCTCTCCTGCCACCCTGCCTTGGAGCCAGCCTTGGATGACCTGAAACCTCCACAGACTGTGAGCTAAATAAAACTTTCCTACTTCAACTTTAGGGTGTCGGATATTTTGTCTCAGCAATGAGAAAAGTAACTAAATATTTCTCATTAAAGACATGCTGGAGAAAACTCGAGGGCAAGGTGATACATGTGTGCTCCTGGTGAAGAGATGCAGCGGAAGATGCCTGAAATCATATGAACAGGGACCTTGACTCCAGATCTGCTGTGTGCTAGCTGTGTGACCTTTTAACAAATTAGCATGACACTGTTCTTAAGCCTTTCATCTGTAGGGAGAAGGCAGTTACTCCTATTCTGCAGGAACATCATGAGAAAGCATGTGGCATACAGTAGGCACTCAGTGAATACATGTCCTGCTTGTCTCTTTTTCATAGTTTCTAGGACCAAGCATGCCATGAGCACATTATGGGAAATGAATGCTTTCCTCCTTGATGTTTGTAGGGTTTTTTATGTCTATCACTTCAAGTAGGATATGATCTCTTGTTTTTTTATTGCTGTTGTTATTTTTCTGGCAATGTGGAGGGTCAATCCCAGGGCCTGTACCTGCTAACTCAGGGCTCTCCAGTGAGCTGTTCTCTAGCTCTTAGAAGGTTTTACCACTTTCTATTTCACACACTCTTGTTCAGCAAGCTACCAGCAGATACAGTTGACCAAAGGGAGAGAGTAAATCAACAAGCAGAGAAGCACAAAGGGCCCAGAAATAGAGTCCCATGAAGGAAATCAATGAAGAGGGTTGGCGGGATGGTGGCAGGAAATGCGGGGTGACAGCTGTATCAGCAAGCCCAGCTGAAAACTCAGAGCTGTTGCTAGGGACAGAGGGCCCCAGGGTAGCAAGTCTAGAGAAAGCAAGAGGGCAAAGAATCACAACACTCAAAGTGTGTTGAGAGATGTTTTACAGAGCTATTAAATGAAACAGAAGTCATAGCTGGAAATTCAATGAGCTGTCACAAATGGAAAAGAAAGGCCTTAGTTCCTGGATAGGAATTATAATTACAGTAGACTGGTTATCTTAGCAGTAAATATTACTTATCTGTTCATCAGTTTTGGAAACTCCTAAGGTTAAAATTTTAATATAACCACATGGTAGCAAAGGGAGTGAAGAAGAAAGGGTTGAAAGTGGAACTAAAATATTTACATGCTATTCCAAGACATAAAAGAAATGGCCAGAAATTAATGAACCAAAAGGTAACAGGTATGAATGCATTTAGCAACATGATGGGAAATACCACAGAAACAACTACAAAGGATGTAAATGAATTTCTTTAGAGGCTAAAAGAGTACAGGAAGAAGGGCCAGGGAATATTTTTTGCATTTAAGATTATTTGTCTTTACAAATTATGTGCATGTGTTACTTGGATGAAAGTAAAAATCAAATTTAAAAGTGAGAACAATAATTTTGCTGTAGAAATATAATGCTCAAGCTCATGGGAGACAGGGGTAGCAAAGACCGCAAGCAAGACCCAGACACTAGTGGCAGAACAGTGAGGGACAAGTCTGGGCCCTGTTCCCTGCCTGGGCTCACTCCAGGCTGCTCCCCGAGAAGGCTCACGAGGTACACTTCCTACACCCACAGGCATGGGTATGGTACCCGGGCACGTTGCTTACAGGCTGCCCAGTGATAAATCACTATCCCAGTTGCTAAAGATTTTTAGGATGATTTTAAGCTTGAATTGGAAGGAAGATGGAGTTTGCAAATTTGTTCTCTGTAAGGGATAGAGAAGTAAAGCTACAGCATATTGCAAGGTCTTGGAAAGCTACCCCTAAGCCTGCTTCTGAGGCACACACTCCCAGCAGGCCTAGTCTACCTCACACGATGCACAGGCTCAGCAGCTCATCCAGACCACTGGTGCTGGAGTGAGGCATTTTAACAGGCATTTAATTATGCATTCCTGTAAGGCCCACAGGCCCTGTTCTTGGATTAAGTGGAAAACACCTCTGGGAAATCCTGAGAAAGGCAGTCGAGGGTGGGAGTGAGGTGCTTTTGCTAAATCAGTGAAAATTGTTAGAATAGATTTTTGGAAAATTATATTTAAAACCTCTTGATGTCAGCATTCCACAGAAAAAGCCTATCCTGAATTAAATTTTAACGTTTTGGTCTCAGGTTATTATCCAGGTTAATAACAGAAATATCAAAATAGGTAGTGCCATAGTGTCTTTGCAAAATTTCCAGTGGAAGATGTCCATCACATTGCCTAATTCCTCCAGTGATAAATGTGTTTTGGAGCTCATTTCCGGGAAAAGGTTTGCTTCCACTAATGATTCTTCTGTACGCTTTCTTTTATATTTAAAACAAAACAAAGCAAAACATCTACATCCCACTGGGCTTCTTTTGCCTTAGCTGCCTACACACTCAGAGGTAAATGGACCTGAGGTTTGGGAACTCACCCATGGCAAGAGTCCACCAGCACATGACTTGCACTGCTTTATGGGAGTGTCAAGACTTTGCAAAAAGACACAAGCTGGTGGTCACAAGCTGCTTACAGAGTGCAGGCCCTGGGTTGTGGCCTGCTTCATGGATTATTTCACGGAAAATTTCAACAGTGCTATGAGACAGTGCTGCCCTTTTCATTTCACAGATGACACCCTCTCAGGGAATTTAAGTAACTCGGTCAAGGTAGCACATGGCCATTGAGATGGTTGTGATGCTTGTGGAAATAATGTACAAGTTTTCAAAAATACTCTTTGTATTAAGATTGATACTAGAAGTTATTCATAAATCATTTCATTTCCTTTTAAGACCACATAGTCCATCACACACACACACACACACACACACACACATTCACACACACACATACTTTTTTGCTCTTTTTTCCTTTCCCCTCTGTGTCCATGGGACACTCAGACACTGTTAATCCTTGGCTTTAATAAAATTATTCTTCTATATATCATGGTCCATTGAGAGGAAGGACTTAACTATAATTTAAGGTAGAAAACAGGGACTGTGATAAGAAGTGTAAAATGTCATGTGAGTTCAGTGGGAGGAAAGAGAAACTCCCTGGACCCAACTTTCTAGGAGTTCACAGCTCAGGAGACTAAAGAGGGGCCTGTAAACATTATCACACAGCAGGAGGTGAGCAGTACTAAATCATTGCACTGTGCTGTGGCACAAAAGGAAGAAGGAGCTATTGGTTGCCTAGTTTGAGAAGGGGAGAGCAGGGCAAATGGTATGAGAGCTGGGGGCTGGGGTTCCAAGGCATGTCAGGACGGTCTGTGATGATGGGCAAGATTCTGTACTCAGAAGGGACCAAGCAGCCACTGGGAAAAGGCATTTCTAGAGAGAGCTGATGCTGTAAAGTAGAATGTCAAGGAGGGACTGGATCTTGGTTAAAGCTGCAGTGCCAGAGAAACGGTCTCACAAGAGCCACAGAAATAACTGGAACTCTAGTCACTTGCCTTAGGTTTAGGGAGCATGGAGAAAGCCAGGATTGTGCGTGCATAATGTAGCTGGAAAGAGGAAGGTTGAAGGGAATATGACAAAAAATGTGGCACATGGAAATGGGAAAGAGAGAGGTGGGGAGAATCATGTAGTGGTAGCAGCAAAAAAGCCTGGGAAGAAAGAGAAATCCTGCTGACTGCTGAGTTTATGAGCCTGTTCCATAACAGGGTTCAGACAGTGTACCGGGCTGGTGGGACATTATTTTTGAAGGATGATTAAGACTTACATGCTTGAAAACCAAGAGGATGAAGAGAATAAATATGTCACAGAGTATAGCCAATGAAAAGAATCTTCTGGAACAATAGTTGAAGTTCAGGATTATTCTTAGAGAAGTGGGTTGTGAGTGGCAAGGTAGAAATAGGAGAGGACAGTGTATGTTCAGAGTTTTGAGGCTGACAGGAGCTTCGGGGCAATAGAAGCTGTGCAACAAAATCCCTGAAAAGGGACACAAGTGAAGGACCATTTTGTATCTGTGTATACAAAATAGTCAGGATAGATACACAGCTACTTTCTCTTAATTCATTGAGAAGATTTGTTCTAATAGTGTTTGGACAGGATATCATGTCTGCATCTTGTACTATGAATAACCACTAAGACAACAATATGCAATGTATTAATTATTGAAACTGCCCTGCTAACCTGTTTTGAAACTGTCTTATTGTTATTTCTTTCTCAAAAAAATTAATTAAAAAAACAGATATTGTGGAAGTCATTTTGGCCCTGACTCGAGTCCTCTCCAGGCGCTCTCTGCACTGCAGTGATATCTAAGGAGCAAGTCTATTCAGTAACAGTTAATATGGCTGAGGTAACCACTTACTTTGTACTATACACAAGTTCTACCTTGTTGAAAAATAACCCACTTACTTTTTCTATCAGTTTTCCATTGACATCAGGACAGTAGAAAAGAATCACTTAGAATGTCTCTGATAAAACTCTCTTAATTAACTCTGATATGTGTCATTCCTCATGCTGCAATGGATTTGGCTGCCACCAAAAATGCCACTACAGAATCTTCACTTGCAGGTGGGCCAGAGTTGAGGGGACTCTGGTTTCCAAGTTTAAGACCAGAAGCTAGAAGTACTCGGTCCATAGGCCCATGGTGCTTTTCTTGATGTGCATCATGGTGCAAATACTAGGTCCTGCTCCTATACAAAGAGGGCAGTGTGATGGTGTCCTCAAATCTCTAGAATGGGAGAATAATGGGTTGGTGAAATAATTCATTACACTAGAAGTGTGTTTTGGGTCTCAAAACAGAGTAGATGGGCTAGGGATTGGAAGATAGTGATGAACAAGACAGACACAATCCCTGCCTTCATGTGACTTGCAGTCTAATTAAGGAAGATATAATCAAACACAGGTATGTGATGGAAGACAGGTACTACAGAGAAGAAGTCGAGCTAGGAATCAGAGCCAATATGATGGGAAATAATCCAGATTTCAAGGTCAAGGAATCTTTCTGGAAGAAATGATGTCTTAGATAAAGAAAGCTGTCTGGTTAGTCGAACAGCAGAGGCATTGTAGGCAAAAGAAACAGAATATTTAAGAACTTGGGGGTGAAAGAAAGCACAGTACTTCTTAAGAGTTGGAAGTTGTTTATTACAGAAGAAGTGAAGAACAGAATGCATATGCATTGGAGGAGAATAGAATACAGAGAAGGACTGGAGTCAAGAGAAAAGTTGGGAATGAAAGATACACATCAAGAGAGTTTGGCAAGAGCCTGATCATGCAGGGCTTTATTAGCTATATAAGGAGCTATATAGCTATATCCTCAAAAATGAGGATCCAACAGCTGAATAACACAAGCCAGGTTCTCCTGTAGAATGTTCACCTTTGCTGCACATTGACAAGACTGGAAGTGGGCAGGCTGGAGAGTAAGCATGTGAAAGGAGAAGGGGATGCAAGAGCACTTCTCGATGCATTTGCCCATGAGCACACCCACCCAGACGCATTAATCTGAACAGAAGACAGGCCTGGCAGCTTGTCAGCCTGGAGGCTACTGCACCACAGGCCCCCTCCAGGAACTGGCTCTTCTCCCTTACTGGCATAACGACTCCAGTGATTTGTGCTCCAATCTTTTTAAGGTTCATGTTGGCTAGGAAGAGAGGCTAGTTCAAAGGAGAAAGGTGAAAGAAGGAGACAGAGAACCAGACAAAGGCTCAGAGACAGAGCAGAGCTGTGAGCCAGAGCAGGAAGGGGCACTCATGGCTGTGCTCACCCACAGACCTGTGGTTGCCAAGAGGGAGGCCAGATGCCTCTCTGTGACTCATATTTCCTGAGGGGGGAGCTGAGTTTAAGCCCCTGTAAAAAGCCAACTGGAAAAATGCTTATGATTCAGGGTGGAGGGAATCAGCAAAGGAAGAAAAGTAAACAGGTCAGCTCCCCACTCTTTTCCTCCTTGGAGACCTTGAAAACTTGATTTTGCAGGATGCATAGGAAAACAGTCATTGGCTTCCCTCTGTTATGCCCAGCTCAATTTATTGCTTGGAGAATACAGCACCGCTTTATTGTTCAGATTCATAGTATCAGATGCAAATATTCAGCCTGAGTTCTCTAATTATTATCCAGAGAACTCTGCATGTGTGTGCTTGTGTGTGTGTGTGCGTGTGTGTGTGTGTACACACGTATGTGTCTGCTTACCTGTGAATTTGGCCTCCATTGCTTGAAACACAGTGTAGAACACTAAGATGACTCACTCCCATTATGCCTGTTTGATCTGATAATGTAAACATTTGTACAGCCTTTTGTTTCAAGCCTAGACCTCATAGTAAACACCTTTTGACTCTCAGATCTTTGTGCCTCACATTGGTTAACCCTTATGGTGCAAATTTACCGAGTACTGCACTGGCTAAACAGGTTCTTGCTTCCTTTGGATTTCACCAAGACAATCTACCACCTCCTCTGTGAAACTGATTACACCTGACAACTTGTTAAGAAAATACAAAACTAATTAGAATGGGTGCACAGGGGATAGTTTGAGTAACCTGCGTTAGTGCACATTGCAGTTAAGTAACTGTCAGAGTCTCCATTAAGCCTCCTGCATCTGCATGTCCAGGATCAAGTCTACTCCTCAACCCTGCATCCACAAAGACTTGGGAGAGAGCAGCAGAAGCCACCTCCCCAGCTGCGTATTGTGATTCCAAGGATAATGCGTTCTTGGTATTGTGTTTATTTCTCCATTGAAGAATGCAGAAGTTAATTGTTGCTTCATGATAATTCACTCCGATGTGATCTGAGCTATCTGTACACTAGAACAAAATAAACTAAAAAAAAATGGAATGTACAGAATATTGAGTTTTTGTCTATTAAAAGCTAAAATAGGACATTTAAAATTAAACTTTTTGACTTAGAGGAAATGACCCTGTGATATTTTGCTCATTTACCACAGAGAATGGATTGTGAAGGATTAAGCAGTGTAGCATACATCTCCGATGGGGGATGTAAGCAGGCCAGACACCACCTGCAGATGAAAGCTCCCTGAAGGGAAGGACCATGCCTTCCTTGTACTTTTAAGTAAATTGGTGCAAGGTGATCTTTTAATCTTTTAATTCCAAGTTTCTGGCACACTGTAGAAGCTCAGTACATTTCCATCATATGAATGAATGACTGTGAGAATTATGGTTTCATCCTATTGTGAAACTGACAGTGCCTCTGAATGGGTCTTAATCCCTAGTGGATGATGCTAAAGAAAAATAAAAGGAACAAATTTTCTTTCTCACTTAAAAAAAACTAAAAAAAAATGCCAGAAATTTTTGCTTTAAAAATTGTCTCACTACACAGATCAAACTCATAGTAATCCTCCAGTTTTCTGTCTCCCAAGAGCTGGGATTATAGGCATGTACCACCACACCCAGTCTCAATCCTGTCTCAGTGTGCCCTGAGGGCAGGGCTGGCATGGCAGGCTGGGGATGGGACCCCAGTGTCTATGACTCTCTAAGCAGGTGCTTTAGTCTGCTAAGCTATTTAGGTGGCTCTTATTTAATTTTTAAGTACTTAAAAAAAATTTATGTGGCTCCTTCTGCACCAAGACCCCATCTTTTCTCAGTTGTAACAGGGAATCCAAGATAGTTCTTGTCATAGAATGGGTGATAAACTTTCTTCTGAATGAATGAGTAAAGGCTTTGCCAGAGTTAAGAATGAAGCAGAGTCCACTGCAGCCTGGAATTTTCAGTGACTACCTCTGCTACAGCAGACTACACAGAGCATGGAGACCAGTGGATTCAGGTAAAGCACGTGCAGTGATTTGATTCCAGGTCCCTCCCTGTGTCAGAACTGACTTAAACATTGCGTCAGGTAGTGACTTTGCCTAGGAATACAAATATTAGCAAAATTTCAAACGTGTATCACCAAAAAGGCTCTGGCACAATCTAAAGAACTTCTGCTTCTTTAACTTAGGTAGTATAGTACTTAGGTAGCATATTACAGCCTAGATTTTAAGAAGGGGCTAATTGCTAACTATATACCAAAGCAAAAGGTTTGACCTTTCTGAGCCTCGGGATCTTCACCTATAAGTGCATTGACAGTATTTACCATTTAAATCACTTGTACATGGCACAGAATTGGTGATACTATTAAAACAAACAAAACACACAAAATATCTACTGCTAATTTTTCCAATTAAGATTCTTTGGTACTGACTATATTAGCACACATATCTGGATATTTGCTGTGTATCTTTATCTAAGCATCGGTTTTCCTGCAGCATTTAAAACCAAATTTCCCTTGCCTTTGTAAACTTATAATTGATGAAACATCAAAGATAAAGTGAAAATGTGAACACAAGCCTGCATCACTCTTTGTCCCTCTTGCCAGACAGGCAGGGACAGAAGCCATCAACCACAAGTCATCTGCATTCCTTGCCCCTCGGTCCCACTTCACTCCAGAACTTTCCTTTGACGAGAGGCTCATCACCATTGGCCTCACTCTGCATTCAAAATATACTGACTGTCTCTGGGCATCTTGGCTTCCCCTTTGGCCCTGTATGCTCCCAATGTCCTCCACTTTGCTTTGAGCCTCTACTCCAGATTCCAGCCCCATCCGCTAACTCCAGCCAACACAGCTTGGATATCATGTGATGGCAAAACACTAGACTCAAGATTATTTTCCCATTATGGAGCTGATGCAAGGTTCCTATCTCCTTTTTGTCACTTTCATTTGAGTAATAACCAAATCCAGAAGCATTGCCAATATATATGAGCTAAAGAGATTCCATTTTAGCACCACTCAGCTGCTCAGAAAACAAATTTCTGAGTGTTCATCTTTAAATCAGATATATGCCAAATTACCTTAAAGAAGTAGGGAAGAAGGTGTTGGGACACTTGCTTAATTTACACTCTGAGTGGTGAAATACAAGTTTGTCTAGGTAGAGAGAATGGGGGAGGTTATGTGGAAGAGCTTGGCTTTAGACTCAGGAGGAAATGTACAGATTTATGTTTCAGTCATAACAAACATTCATTCTCTGGCTGCCTTCCCTCCCAGAAGTTTTAGACATGGGAGAATTCTAAACCAAATATAGAATCCATTTGGGTTGCATGGATCTAATGTTAGAAAAATTTCATAACTCTAAAGCAGACCATGTTTTGGTTCAAGAGGTAACAACTTTTGGACTGAACCTTCATAAGCTTTAATGAGTCAATATTCCCTTACACTTTAGTGTCCTATAATAAGCATTTGGAGACTTGAATCTGAAATTCACATGCTGTATCCCTTTCTTGTCCTCCCTTAGATCCCTCAGCTCAGGACAAGAATAAAATCACAGTCAGAAGGTCTTTCTGTGCTAAGCCCCCAAATCCTAATGAGATAGAGTCCACTGTGGACATCTTATGAAACATCAAATAACATGTGCTCTAGTCAAACATGAAACAATAAAGACACCTCCAGCAATCTGATTATCCATCCCTTGGGCATCATGCGCATCACCAGGAACAGCAGCGGGTAAGCAGGAAAGGTAGGGGGTACAGGAAGCCCACAGTTCAGCATCTGCCTCAGCACATGGACCTATCTGGGTTCAGAGCTCTGAAAGAGGAGTTCACCTTTGCGCATCTACTCAGTAAGCCGCCAGTGAGTGGACAACCCACTCCATCTACCATTTGGCAACAGACAGCTAAGACTCCCACCATTTCCAAGGCTAAAGTTCTCCACTGAGCAAATCCCAAAGTGAATCTTTCTATGTTTGCTACAAAATGAGTATGAGAAGCAAAAAAATATATTGACTAGCATTTTTTTTTTCATTTATGCGTTTGGTCCAGAGTCTCACTACACAGCTTGGAGTCATAGTGATCCTCCTGCTTTCAGCCTTCCCAGCATTGAGTTATAGGCATGTGCCACCAAGCCAGACTCAGTAGCTAGCTCAGTGTGCCCTGGGGGTGGGGCTGGTACAGTATGCAGGACTGGGGACTGATTCCTGGTCCCTACACGTGCCAGAGCAGGCACTTAGTCCCCTGAGATATCTTGCCAGCCCTAGCATTTTTATTTAAAACACTTTGTTTGATAAATGTAAGAGCTGTCTACTCCCAGTCCCTTCTCCTACCTATAATTTTGGCCATGAGTAACAGATATTTACCTGATATTTACCCAAGAACATATACTTTTACTGTGTACCACAGACTGCAGCATTAAAACTACTCTAAGTTGAGAAGAGTTAACATAACATTTAATGAAACCATAAGAACTAGAAAAATCTTGTACATCAAATGAAAATTGCTTCTCGACACTATCCTCCTAAGCAACTCATCTTTTAAATTTCCTTCAGAGAAAGTTTATATACCACCCTTGAAATGCAGCTTTGTCATGTACTTATTCCTTGCTTGGGACCCTCAGCCACATACCCAGTTTGATTATTTTAAAAAATCACTCTGACAGGATGAATATTATTGTTTTGGCAGTAATCTTCCCAATTGCTGTATGTGTGCTGGAGACAACTAGCATGCAGACTCTGCCAAGAAATAGCACCATTATTGGAATGTACACCCCTCTACAATGATTTCTTGCAAGAGGACAACACTTTAGTACAGAGATTTGGTATATTTGCATAAATGTCAGACACAGGACTTTGGAGTCAGGCCCTAGAGAATCCCTGGCCCAAAAGGGACAGTTCATAAAGTCAGGTAAGTTCCTGGCCATTGCCAACTTGTGTAGCAGCCTCTAGCTTGGAATCTTTATGCCCTTCTACTACTTTCTAAAGACTTTCTTGAGGGTATGAAAAACTTCCTGCCATCATACGCATTACATATGCTTGGAAATATACAAAATGCCTCAAGCTTTGAGAGTTGACCACCAGCACGCATTGGTGTGCTTGGATTCTAGAGCTCAGGTGGAGACCAAGAGGACAGGAGAACGGGTACATTCCTGATGCCAACAGTGCACCAGGAGGCAGGACAGACACTGTTGAAGGTGGCAGGGATGCTCTTGTGAGGAGCTGAGGGGATACTGAAGGAACGCACTGTATTCAGGAACTGTTGTGAACCATGTGTTTGTTAGCTCCAAAATATGTATCATCAAGAAGATCAAATATCAAATTTCTTTCACATTCACTTCCGTTAACATCTCTGAAGGTTAGAAAATTAAGATTTTTTTTTAAAGTCTTAATTTTCTATACAGATTATATTAATAGGG
>PVKA01033218.1:0-24590 GCA_004027165.1 Ctenomys sociabilis | reverse complement strand
CAACATCCAAATTTCTTTCTTCACCATACCCAACAGCTAGAGACACATTTTACACAGCAGCTCAGTACCCGCAAATACACATCATGGAAAAGCTCTGCAACACCACACGACCCTAACATCCTTCACTCCACCTCCTGAGAACTGTTGTAGGCAGCCAACACATTGGGCTCACGGAACCCACAGACTGTCCACTGTGGGTTAAACCACACTGCGAACACCATAGAAACATAGCGCACTTCTACATCATGGAGTCCTCACATTCATTTCTTTATCATATGAAGAAGTATATTCTGCTTCACAACGCATCTAAGTACATATAGCAGTTGTACAGTGAAGATAGCATTTACTACTGAGGGGATGGAGAAACAAGAAAGCATTCTCTGTTTTTCATGGGCTACCGAAGAAGCACAAGATAGTTAATGCTTAAGAGATGACTGCAGCCGTTCTCATTTATCTCTCATCTATACCTCATTAGACCCTCCTTCCTTACACCTGACTCCATTAAGACCATCACTTACCTCATGGAACTTACAAGAAAGAACATTCTCCTTAGAAAAGTCAGTCCTCAGCACAATTATTTCCCTACTACTGATTCACCATCACTAATTAGCGCCATTTCCATGCAATTAAATGTATAATATATTCTTTTGAAAATGTATTTCACCTCTTTTCATTAGGCAAAGTTTTGGAGAAAATACATCTTTTGCAGCATTTGCAAGATTTGCTGAAATTCATGGAAATGTCTGTCACTCCCCCGATCTATAAACACGTATCTCCTCTTTTCTTGCCTCACTTGACCTCCATCCTTTTGATGCTATCAATCATCCAGTCGTGGTTGGAAGCACTGAGCAAAAAATAGCACTTTCAGCACACTTTTCCCTACAGTTCAACACTTTCTCTACTTTCTCAAGAATGTCCTCTAAAGTACGAATTTAAATGCAGATGAGACATAAATGGGATCCCATTTTCTACCCATCTTGGAGGTGTCCTCTTTCAGTTACATGCTGAAATTATTCTACCAAGTGTTCCAAAGACAAAGAAGAAAAAAAGTCAGCTAGGACACGATCTGTTTCGTTATCTCTAATTCATCTCCCACTCCACTTCACTTAAGCCCCAGTTCTGACTCAAAAAAAAAATGTATTAAGTCACAAAAAATTGCCTTCCTTCTTTTTATGTTTTCCAAAATTTCTATAACTGCTAACGGAAAGCAGACACCCATAGCTCGTCTTAAAAAAGTCTCTTGTAGACTCTGCATGACATCCTAGCTCAAGTCTTCCATTCTCCTTCGTTCTCAACCTCTCTTGGTAAGTATTCAAAATGTTTTAGGAATTTGCCACTATTTTTTTTTTACCCTAAGAACAGTGACTTAACTTGTCTTCTTTTCACAAATACTTTAAGGAAAATGAAAAAAAAAAAAAAAAAACCTACATAATCATTTCACTTTTTATCTCAAAATCATATTTACCTGCTTTATTTCCCATCTCCCTGTGTACATATTTTCCAATTTTTAAAAATTTGTTGAATATTTTCGATTTCCATTATTTGTTAAATATTTTCTTCAAGAAAAATGTATGAGAAGCATTTAACCATTTCTTTCTTACAATTTTTCTCCTGCTGTCTCTAACTCACATTTCCTGTTGCTGTCCCAAATGGGAACACAGAAGCTAATTGAAGACGACAGGGTTGTGACAACAGACAGGTGGGAATCACACCGGTTAAGGCACACCTACCAAGGGACACTGCATGTAGTTATGGTGAAAAGGGAAGAAACAGTCCTGAACCGCAAGGCCAGGCTGGCCTCATGACCTGCCTCACCGAATGCCATTCTCAGCCATCTTGGGGACCTGACAACACCAGCACAGAAAGAGAAACCGGGCTATCAGGTTTAATCTGCTTGTGAGTGAACTCCATAAATCTTTGCCAAATGGCGTGATGAAAACAAATATTGAGAAAACATGCTTCATAAACTAGTCTGAGTTCTAACTTCTGAGAATCACAGGCACCTTTATTGTATTGGATTTCATGTAGACATTGTTATCTTGAATATTCATCACTGTAAAATAGGACTGACAATTTAGATGGTAACTATCAATTGGCAAAGAATATTATCCTCTATGTAAAATTAAGAAGTTGTAAGACACATTGATATCTTACACCATCTTATTGGTTAGGAAATACAGTTTGGCTGATGCCCCTGACATTCATTAACTGTCTCTAATGCTTTCTACCACAATCTCTTCTTTATCCCTGTGGCCACAAGGCTCTAAATACATATTTTAATTAGTAAAATGAAATTCAAATGTAATAGTATATTTCCTCAGCCTAAATTATATCTGATTTTACAGCAGCCAAAGAAATACACCTGGATATAGCTTTTGAAATAGTAATGCTTGTTTCAAATCTGGTAAGACATGTAACATGAGGTAGACCACATATTAAGAAAAGCAGAGCTGGCCAGGTAGCTCAGTGGATTAAAGCACCTGCTTAGGGAGACACAGGGAATGGGGCCTGACCCGTGTGGGGTATGCTGAAATGGCAAGTGAGACTGGAGGTTGTGCAGTGCACCTATAATCCCAGTGCTTGGAAGGCTGAAAATAGGAGGATCACTATGAGTCCAATCTGTGTAGTGAGACCCTGTACTGAATATATATAGGAAAGAAAAGAAAAAAAAGATTTCAGGGAGCTTAAGCTCATGTCTACATATGCATTCTTAAGCACTTCAATTAAGAAAAGCCCAGAAGTTTCAAAAGAGTAGTCCACAAGCCTAGGGGGATCTTTTATCCTTGCAGAGCTAAGTTTTCAACACCATTAAATGGCTGTGATGCTCAAGTTTGTGCCCTGTGACTCCATAAACAACAGAGAACACGTGATGCTGGATGGAGGAGCCATCTACACTGCCCTGTAGAGCTGCTCCATTTCCCAAGGCCCGCATGTAATGGAACAAGATGCTCTCAAGGATGGAATTACTCGGTACTCTTGCCCAGTGCTTGGAAACTCCTAAGATGAACAGTATAAAAACAAGCAGAAGCACAAAGGGGCAAATCTGTGCCAGTTCTTCCGTCAAAATCATCTGAAGTCCCAATTAGTGATTGCAAAATATCTTCTAAATAAGCGCTAAAGACTTGTTCCACATATTGTTTCATTCTGGCTTCTATAAAATTGAAAAACAAATAGTCTTTTCTTTAACTTATATATTGACTTTAATTCTTTTAACTTTAGTCTATTAGTCAGATATTTCTACACAAAACGAAAATTCATATTCAGTATTTGGGTTAACAAAAGTAAAAATAAATGCAAGAAGTTGCAGATCGTCAACTTGTATGAAATTTATTCAAGGTGAGCCTTTTCTAAACTTTTCAAAGCAAAATTAAAGTGAATTGTCTCCTGATAAAAGTGAACTACACATTCAGGCAAACTGATAAATTGAAATTGATTTTGGAACACTTCTTAAAAATGTACTTCCAGCATGGAAAAACAATCAAATGGGTGAAGTTTAACTTAAAGGAAAATATTTAATTCAAGAAATTGGGGCTGTTTCCAGAATCCCAATTCATGGACTGGTGAACTGTGGCACAAGTGGAGAACGGGTAGATGAGATGCCTATTTTTTTTTTTTTTTTTTTTGGCAGAACTGGGGATTGAACTCAGGCCCTTACACTTGCCAAGGAAGTACTTCTTCAAGCAGTGACCATCTCCCTGGCCCAAGATGCCTATTCTTTCCACATACCTAATAATTATCCACCAGTATCTTTTATTAACTTGCTCTATATCAATCTATGAGTCTATGCAAAACTTAAGTATTCACCCAAAAACAAAGACTGCTAAGACTAACCAAAATGTACAACACTGCTTCAGCAACATTTTTGTTTAAGACTTCAAAAGTCAAATACCTTTTGTTGCTTTTACCAATGGATACTTTCTCTTCATAGCCAAAGATTTCTTTCCAACCAAATTGAAATCTGAAGTTTTAATGTTAGTTTATATTTACTGGCTTTCTGATTGTGCTTTGTTCAATAACAGTTGAATTCCAAACAATTATTCACATAATTTGCAAATGGATTTTGATTGCTTTCTTCTTCCTCGTTATCTGAAAGACTGCATGGATTTTACATAATATTTGGGTATATGAGGAAACTGCTTTCATTTGGGGATCATTAAAAGTGTATAGTTTCAAAAAATCTTCATTGTTAATTGAAAGATGAAATTGTATGCATTCACCATGTACAATTTATGTGAGATCACAACTTAAAGTACCTGGATTAAATTGAGTGATGGGAAGGGAACCTTTCTGGACATATACCACTATTCAGCATCTTGGCTACAAGTCTGTTCCTGTTAAATCTGAATCTTTGTAGATTTTTTTCACCATTTATAAATTTATAATCTTATTCTTGCATTGTGCTTATGTTACACTGTAATGATGATGCTATAATTTTGCTGGAATTTTGTTGAGACAAAATCTAGCTAAGTTGTCTAGTCTGGGCTTGAATTTGCAATCCTCCTGCCTCAGTCCCCTCTTTCCTTTCCATAGCTAGTTATACATTTGCACTTGATATTTCTTATTGGCTCAGGTTGAAAACTCATTTTTTAATTGTGACATAAATGACAAACTGGAGAATGTTTCCATTTAAGACATGAAATATTTATGTTTTGCCCATACATTTTGTAAAACTCATCAAACTTCAATAACTTCTGACATGTTCAATTAAAAACTAATTTCAATGACTCGGAACTTGAGTGTCTCGCCTATTTTATCTGTGGCCTTCAAGTGGATTTCCTCTGGAGGCACATGCCACCTTCCTGCACAAATCACAAGGAGCATTCTGTCCATTTTGTGGTGAGGGCTCTAAGAATCTAGCATATGTACAAAATATGGAACACCCTTCCTAGAAAAATCCACTCTTCTGAACCAAATAATCAAGTTTGGGACAGTAACTTAGTGTTCTTCAACAACTCCTTGGAAGTTCAGCCTAATTAACTGTGGAAAAGTTATTGTTGGCCATACATTGGCAGATAAATTTTTGAAAGAGCAAAAAGTAAGGAAAGAAACTGATTTTTCTTAGTTTCTCAAGCTAGTCCCTGGAAAGAGGTGCAGGTGTGACTACTAGTGCAGGCTGCCTGGGAGGCGGGGCTCCCTAGATAAACTAATGTGAAAAAAACCCAATCTGTGTGGTCTCTAATGCTGTCCTGCTGAGATCAAGCCTGTCACCAGGAACAGTGTTCAGAGACTGAGGCCAGGGCTGCCCACAGGCCAACTGCATCCCTTGAGCTGCTGCTGACTGGAATATTTTGAAAACTTAGACCTTTTTATCAGGATTCTGACTGTTGTGAATAAAATGGAAAGATTCCTTTTCTAAAGGACAAACTGCTATTATGCATTCAGTGTCATAAGGAACCCCCTCCCCCACCCACGTTTCTTAATGTATCTAGAAATTTACCTTTGATCACTTAAGATATATGCTTTTAAAATAAATTTCTACAGTATCTGAAACAACTGCTTTCAACAAATGGTGGCTATTTTTAATACCGCGATTTACTACATATTCCGTGGTGCCAAAAGTCAGTGCACAGTACGTCAGAAAAACTAACCAATTTATGTACATTATCACAGTGAAGATTTTTCAGGTGTGACTCTACACACACATCGCTAGAGCAAGGAGAGATGTAGGACTTTCAACCAGTGTAGAATTAACACAGTTTTTAAATTTTTTTTTTAATGTATTTAGTTCAGGGTCTACAGAGTCTCACTACACAGATCACACTCTTAGTGATCCTCCTGTTTTCAGCCTCCCAAACCCTGGGATTATAGGCATGCCCACCACTCCCAGAGCTCAGTAGCTGTCTCAGCATGCCCCAGGGGCGTGCTGGCAGAGCAGGCCAGGGAAAGTTTTAAACAAAACAGTAGAGAAGAAGTTCTCAAAGTAAATCTGTACAAGAATCCTACCATCTACATGAATCTGTCCTAATCCATTTTATTCACCCTGAACAAATCTGGTCGTTCACTCTTTGAGATGGGAACAAACCAGGGACTAACGAGAGCACAGGTTTAAGGTGCTAAGACTCTAACCCATCCTCGTGATCCAGATGTGAACTGGTACCCATCAGTCAGCTTATGCCACCAAACCTAAGCTGCAGCACCTATACCAGGTGTCCCAATGACGGTCATGTTGAAGCCCTAAATCAGGAACCTTGCAAAGCTGTCCACTCAATCTCCAATACATCTGCTAAGGACCAAAGCTGGCTTGTCACTGACCCACGACCCAGTTTTGCTGTCCATCATCACCTTCTTCATGACCTAGACAAACTCTTAGACAAACTTTTATTTATTTATTTTATTTCTTTCATCAACTAGTATTCTACTAATAATTTCAGTCATCATCCACAGTCCACAATCCTCCTATAGCTGACTGGAAGTCATCTTCAACTGAGACCTTTTTCCAGCAAGACAGGGCCTTGTTATATATCCAGACCAGCCTAAAATTCTCTATGCAGCCCATGCTGGCTTGGAATTAGGTGATCCTCCTGCCTCAGCCACCCATGCCCTGCGATTACAGATGTGCACCACACCCAGCTAGGAGAACTGCTTGAAATATTATAAATGGGCAAGCTTCCTTTCTTTCTTATCTATACCCTACTTTCTGAAGAGCAACAAAAGTTTTATGCATAATTTTCAAAAAGAAAAATGTAACTCTGATATTTTAAAATCTTTCATCACACTGGAGAAATTTAAATATCACACCAAGCACATGGGAAATTATCAAAAGAGAATGTATGAAATATGTTTAGAATAAAACATCAATAGTGAAAATATGGGCAGAAAACCTACTCATATCCGGCTCCTGCAGAGTAGTTGCTTAGTAAGAAGTACTCTATGGCCCTAGCCTACCATAGTCTACAATCTGGAGTGCAGACAGTGCCATTAATGTAGGGGAAGATAACACCTAAGAGCAGCATGGACTTTATAGTTCTGTAGACCACATTTCAAGAGAGGAAAATGGCATCTGATCCTTACCAAATGAGCACTAATAGGAAAACTTCAGTATGAACTGGATTTTAATTTTCATAGCCTTCCAGACTTAGAGAACTTATATTAAGTGAATCCAGGAGGGATTCAACCTAAGAAAATGTGTAAACTCATATTGCACTGACTATGATTTCTGCTTCAACAGAGTTACCAAAGAAAATACAAGAAACATGCTACAATGAAGTTAAACTTGTTGCAAAGAAGTGATTTCCCTAAATAGGAGGAATGAATACAATGTTTTAATGAAACTGGTCATAATCAACAATTGTAGCCACATAATATTGAATTTCTAAATCTCAAACTGTGATTTGCCTTGCTTTGTACTAACAAAAGAAAAAAAAAAGTATCTTCTATGTACTCAGACCAGCAACAATGGTCTTTAACCTTTAATTTTGTCATTTTAGAGACAACTTTCAGTTACTTATGGAGAAAACATCTCCAAGCACTTATAATTTGTGAAAGGATACCTTTCTATGAGAATGTCTCACCCTACAATCTGGTCCTCAGAATTCTCAAATTCCCACCACCTGCAGCCTCAGGTACACACCACCGTGCAAGGGTCCAACTACGATTACGTGTCCATATTTCTCAACCCACTGCTGAAACCATTTACCAGCAATGACCCATTTTTTTCTTTTTGTTGTGGTCAAAATAATGTATGCACCTTGCACCAAATGCATCAACCTCTATATTTAACATAATTAAAACCTAGTTTAAAATTTTGTCAGCATCCATTCAATGTCTGCTTTAAGGTCAGATACAGGTAAAACAAACTATAATTGACTATATGAAGTATCAACCAAACCTGTGCTTGTTGTACAGGGCAATGATGTAATCGCAAAATGATTATTTTGTTAAATGCTGAGCCCAAAGAAAATATTTTGTTTTCTTGTTGTAACTGGGTTTCAACAAACGTTCATTTCTGAAAGTACATAGCAGGCTTTTAAAATAAAAATCCTACTACCTGTTTCCAAACTAACTGGATTTTTTTTTTTTTTAAATTACCAGTCATTTCTCCTTAAAAACTGCTGATGGCTTTTGGTTTTCTATCCTATTTCTGCTTTCTCAATAACTACCAGATAGGCAGGTGAAAAATAAAATAGGAGACAGATTCTCACGAAAAAGGAGAAAAATCTACTCTAGGAGGTGGATGGAAACCCCCTCTTTGAATCATACACAAGCTGTGGGTCACCCTGCCATACCTGGGTCTCGTCTCCTCAGCCTGTGAACTTATGTACGATGTGAGGTGTCCAGTGTGGGGGCAGTTTTGTTAACACAGGGAGGGGCACTCGAACAAGCAAGGGGCAGCACTGGTCCTGCTGTGTGTGGTGCACTGTGGTTCTCCGACTATCTCACTGCACCGGCGGGCACACCCCTCGGGGGGCGCCCGCCTGCCCCGCCCCGCAGGAGGGCGGTGTCACTCCTGTAGCTCTAGGGGTGGCACCGCAGAGCCCCGGGCCACCACCCCCCCCAGCGCCTCCTACAACCTGAACACCGCGGCCTCCGCCAAGGGGCGCTGAGCCCCGTAACCCGGCAGGAAGCTCTGCAGGGCCGGGGGGCGGGGGGCCAGCACGGGAGGGGGGGGCGCAGGGAGCAAGAAACCCTCTCCTCTGACCTCCAGCGCCGCGCCGGGTTTCTTCTTGAGCTCCTCGCACTTCCTGAACTTGCAGATCTGGTGTCCGGTTTTGCGGTTCCTGCAGCTGCTGCACACGCCGCAGTTGATGAGGCGCTTGCAGGGCACGCACACCCCGCAGCGCTTCCGCTTCTTCTTGGCGGGGTTGGCGCCGCCCGCGCCTCCCGAGGACGCGGGCGACGACGCGGGGTGGCTCTGAGGGCAGTCCGCCAGGTTGGCGATCTGGAAGGCGCTGTCAGACACGGCGGCTGAGGCGGCGGCCGGCGAGTGCAGCGCGGTCATCACGATGACGCCGGGCGGCAGCGACAGCCCACCGAGCGCGGGGATGGCGGAGAAGGTCCCCACGCGCTCGGGCAGGTTCATGAGCTCGGCCTCGGCTGCGCCGCACTTGAGCTTGTTCATGCACTCGCCCGCCAGCGGCCGGCAGTGCTCAGGCGCCAGCGGCGACAGGAAGTTCGAGTTGGCCATCTGCAGCGCGGGCTCCGGCGGCGCCGCCTTGGCCAGCCGCTGGGGGTCGCCGCGGGGGTGCGCGCCGGTCCTGCCCCCCGCGCCGCCGCCGCCTCCCGCCGCGCCGCCGCTGCCGCCGCCCCCCGCGGACCCGGCGGGAAGCAGCGCTGGGGCCACGGCGGCGGGGGCCGCGGACGGCGCGGCGGTCGCTGAGGACGCGGGGGGCTTACGGCCGCCGCCCGCGCCGCCGCCCCCGGCACCGCTGCCCCAGAGCATGGCCGTGGCCGCTGCTGCCGTGGCCGCGTTATCGCAGCTCCAGGGCGACATCCCGATGCGCGCGGCGGCGGCGGCAGCAGCGCTGCCCGGGAAGATCGGCGTGGTGATGCGTGCGATCTTAGCCGCCTGCGGGAAGGCGCCGCCGCCGCTCTTGTAGAAGGACGAGGCAAACGAGCGGTAGCGCTCCATCTCCGAGTTGTAATCCACCAGGCTGCCGAGCGCACCCTCGGGCAGGTGGCTTTCCTTGGGCAGCCCCGGCGCCTCGGGGCCCGGCCCCGGCTCCACGCAGACGTTGGTGTTCATGGTGCAGGGCGGGAAGAAGGGGTGCAGGGTGGAGGTGGGCGCCGCGGGGGCGCGGGGAGGGAGGGAGGGAGGGATGGGGGCGCGGGCCGGGGTCCGGCGGCGGCTGTTTAGTCCTCTCGGGGGCGCATTTCCACGCACGGAGAATCCCCAGGCAGCGTCCTCCAGCGCATTATCCTCCAACTGTTACAACTAAAATAAAGAGAGTCATTGCAACCCGCTGCACTAGGCGAGAGATTCCGCACCAATGCACAGCCTCCCCCGCCCGCCGCGCCGCCCGGGGCCCCCGCAGGCCAGGCCGGGTCGTTTGCATCACAATCCGGGCGAAGCGCCCCCTCCCCGGGTCCCCGCGCTCCCGTCCCCCTCCCTCCGCTGCTGCTGCTGCTGCTGCGAACCGCAGCTCCTCCCCCTGCTCTCCCTGTGAGCCCTCCGGAGAAAATGCATTAATAGCCCGGACGCCGGGGGACGGGGACGACGGCGACAACCGCCGAGGGAAAAGGGCAATTGGAGTGCTAAAGACATGCAAATCGGGGGCGGCAGGGCGGTACTACCTAGAGGCAGAGGGCATCTAAACATGATGAAATGTGTGAACCAGGGCTGCCTGAGCATGCACAAGCTGTAAAGTAGGAAGCAGCGAGGGCCCTACGAGGGAAATGAACAGGAAATTAGCAAATGAAGTCCTGGGAAAGTCTACAATGTATCCGAGGATCAACACCAGCTAGCACAATGCCACGCAGGACTCAGAGCCTACCCGCGTCCGAGCCGCACTAAAGAGGCAGGGAGAAAGGAACGACCAGCTGCCACAGTGTCCTTCTGTGTCTGCGGTCATTAGTTTGAATCCCAGCACAGCTGGCTCGGTTAGGGTCTTAATTCAATGGACCAAGGACGGATATCAATTGTAGGAGCCATTTGGTGGTGGGGGTATGAGAGTGGTGTTTTACTTGTTTCAAAGAAAGGACGAAGAGAAAGATGAACTCGATAATTTTAAAAAATGCAAGCAATGCCTCGGGCTTCTCTCCAGAGCCTGAAGCCTTGGCCAGGATATTCCCAATCCTTCCTAAAGGAGACTGCTGTCTCTTCCAAGTCCAGAGGAAAGGCTGAGACTTTTGTTTTGTTTTGTTTTGTTTTGTTCTGTTCTGCTATGTTTTGTTGTTTTTAAGGACCTCTCACATCACTGAATTTACTTGGAGTAAAAGAAAGGGATCACTTTAAGGCACTCTTGTTACTCAAAGGAATAACCATTTCATTGAGTCCCTTTTGCTGGAGGAAAGTTTAATAATAACTAGGTATTTGCATTCATCACTGCTTACAGGCCATTACTATGCGTAGGAAGAGGTATTTTAGTTGCTTGTGACAGAGGGGGAGGGATGTCCCTGCCAACTGAGAATTAAAGCCAGGACACCAAGTGTATAGTCACCTAAAAACCAGTTTCTTTGTTCCAGTTTTTTTTTTTTTTTTTTTTTTCCAGAATATCTTTTTGTGGCATCTTCTGAAGCCTTCGGATTGGTCTAGAAGGTGGCTTTCAGGGAATCCTAAATGGGGCCCAGGAGTCTCAGCCTCAAATATTTAGAGTTGAAAATGGATATCAATTATAGTAATTACACTTATAATTAGACTAATGAACCATTGATGCCCAAACTCCAACTGCAAAACTTCAAGACCTACTGATGAGGCGCCCTAAAAAAAGAGGGGTTTACGTAAACAAATCCTTGTTAGGCAAAGTAAATGGGGATAAGGCACCTCTCCTCTGCAGGCTGGATTGAAGGTAACAGGCGCCTTTGAATCACAGCAAGTCCCTAATCACTCAGAGCCTCCTCCGTGGTTTCGAATTAGGGAAAACTGCTCCCTTCTGAGGTCTGATGACAATACAAAGGGTGCCCCCAAAAAGCGCCCGGTTAAATGTTCTGGATGTTGCAAGGCGTTGCGGGGGGGGGGGTGCAGCAAGCATATGCTTATAGCTTCAGTTTCCGCAAATCACATTGTAGCTACACAAGACCATAATAACTACTACTCAGGAAAACTAGTTATGTCAACCATGCAGTAGATAGCGGCACGCTGAGTGGAGGGAAATTTTTCAACATTTTAAGCTTTTGACCTTGCTCCAAATAAAGAAATATTTCACTGTCCCTTCCTCGGAGCCTCAGACTACTGTTTCCAGACAGAACCCCTCTGGCTGGGCTGACGCCGCTCCCGCCCCTTCAGGGTTTAAGGCCACCAGGAGCTGGAGGAAAGGACCCTGCCCCGACTCCGGTCATCATTGTTTAATCAGTGCATCTCCGGAACACGGAAAAGGTACCTAAGGCACAGCTATTGTTTGGCTTTTTATTTAAAAACAAAATAAAACACACACGCCAATGGCTGTAGTTGTATAGCGAGGCTCAGCCAGACCTCCACACTTCACGACGCTGCTTCGTCTTTAAACAATGTGACCGTGCAGGAGTCTGGGTTCCCGAGACACAGGGATCAAAGGTCATATTGAACCTTCAGGGGGAGGGGCGGGCGCAGATCAATTAATAAATTCTTTCCGAAGCGGTTTGCATCGCTGGCGTCCAGCACGAATAATATACTTTCACAATCCCAAAGGACAGCAAACATTTAAGAGAGAGAAAAAAGAAAATAAATAAATAAAAGAAAAGAAGAAAAGCCAGAAAGCGAAAAGAACAATCACTTACCAGTCTCTTTTTATTTGGGGAGCCTTAGAATTTGCAGACGCGGGCAGTCTGCCTTAATTAGTCGCACATCACCCCTAACACAAAGAAACACGAATCCGGGCGCGCCTCGGCGGCTCCCAGTGCCAACTTTAATACTTGTAAACAAACTGTTTGGGTGGAGAAGGGGGTAAATAAATATGCGGATCAAAAGAAAAAAATACCTGTAACTGGCTTTTTTTTTTTTTTTTTTTTTTTTTTTTCTGGTTGCGGAGAGGAGGAGGAGGAGGAGGAGCAGGAGGAAGAGGAGGAGGTGGAGAAGGAGGAGGAGACCGCGCGGCGCAGGGGGCGGAAGGAGGCGGCGCGGAGCAGCGGTGTCTGCGCCCGGCCGGTCGGCGGCCGTGTGCGCGGAAGGCGGCGCGGGACTCTCCTGCCTCTTCCTCCCGCTCCTGCCCTCGCCCGCCTCGCGCCCCTCCCCCTCTGTTTGTGTGTGCGTGTGCGGGCGGGGGAGGGGCGCGAGCCGAGGTGTGCGGGGCGGGGGCGGGAGCGCGGATCCCGCCGGCGATTGGCTGCGGGGCGCGGCGCGGGTGCGGGGACCCCCGCCCGGCCTGTCCCCCCCGCGGGCTGCGCGCTAGCCTCCTCTGGCCTGCGCGGCCGCCTCCCGCTGGCCTGGGCTGCGGGGGGCCGGGGCGGCTCCAAGGTGTGAGTGAGAGCGCGTGTGCAGGGTGGGTGCGTGTGTAAATAAACTTGTCTGGGTTTGCTGGCTGGGCTGGAAAGAGCCGTGCAAGAAGCAGGGAAAAGGTCGCGTTTGTTTGAAGAATGCGCCCGGTTAGCTCCCTACCACATGCTTTTAAATAATCCTCCTGCCATTCCCAGGGAGACTCTTAAGAAAAAAAAAGAAAAAGAAAAGACAGTACTCTGGATGTTCAGACCCTGGAAATATTAGTACTGTTTGCCACAACGTGAAATGTTTTTTTTTGTTTTTTAAAAAAAAAAAAGAAGAAAAATGATGCAATGATGCTTGACCGCTTGATTGACCTCAAAATCAAAATCGTCACCCTCTCTCCCTCCTCCTTCTTCTGCTCCTAGCTCCCTCCTCTTCCTCCTTCTCCTTTGTCTCCCCTGCCCACCAGTCTCCCTCCCACCTCTTCTTCCCACTTTTCCTATTCTGGTAGTTCCAAGGATTAAATCAGATTTTTGACTCACTGCCCTGTTTTTAATTCCAAACTTTACTTAAAAACTACTTTTAAAACTGAGTCTATTTTATATCAGTATGTGGTTAACGATTCACTTCTTGTCATTTGGGAAAAATAGACTAATAATGGAAAACTAAATCTTTTCTTGTAGGTCCAGTACAGTGAAGACTCCTAATTGCAGCTGGGGGTTTAGCTTCATCCTGAGACCTCAAGAAGTGAGTTTGGCCTGCATCCAACATATCTCACCCGGTCCACACGAACAGAAAGGTTATGCAATATGGTAGAAAATCTTGAATCCTTCAAAATAACTTCCACATGAAAGCCTGTGTTTACAGTGACTAATGAGAAAAACATGAGTAAGACAAAATTTTTCAAATGAAGTTGGTTATAAGAGAGAATATGGGTTTTTTTATTAAAATTAAAAATATATTCTGGAGGTGTGCAATAGTTTTTTTCTGAGAAGGAAGACAAATATGATGACGTTTCCTTACACTTCATGTAAGGATGAAATGCTGGAGGACATTTTAAACCATGTTACATTTGAAGTTTCAAAATGTTGACCTTGACATATGAAACTGTGGTGGACACAGCGGGAGTGTGGGTAAATGGTGAGACCCAGGCATGCAGAAATGGGACCAGCAACTAGAGCAGGACACAGATGAATTCTGGGACTCCTTGGTCCACAAGCATATGTTGTTCTCAAAAAAAAAAAGTCATTCGGTCATTTTAGTTTTAAGCAGTTATTTGTCATTTAGCAGTTAAGTTAATAAGACAATTTCTTACTTGCTCAAAGCCTTCCTATAAGGAAAGGAGGAAATTTCCTATTGGGTCTTTTCCAAATTGAGCATCATAAGAAATCTGTAAGGGAACTACAGCTCCCTCTTCATGAGTGAACACATCCTAGGAAGATGCCAGATTCTTAAACATCTTTTCAAATGTTTTAAATGTCAGACTCATGTCAGAAGTTTTGAAGTTTGTAAATAAAGGTTGCTTTTTTTTTTAAACCAAATAAGGAATCATGTTCTTTTATGCCAAATTTTTCCTTCTGAAAATTTTCATTCTTGGAAATTCCTTTTCTTCTGCTTTCCTTTTTTGGGAATCTTGAAGTTCACATTCAAAATGAAATTTTAAACAAACGAGAGAAAATCAGCTCTAGATTCCCAAGATTCTTATTTTCTAGCACATAAAAAAAGCTCTAAGTCTCAATAATAATGTCCAATATGAATTATCTGTCTGTATCAGACAGTGTTTTAATTTATAGATGTTTTATTTTGTTCTTATGATGTAGGTATCTTATCTCACCCACAAAGAATTTGAGGCCTAGAAAAAGCCAAGCAGCCCACATTAGCTCATAGAACTGAAATTTGTACCCAATCCTCTAAAAAATCTTATAACTTCTGCCCCACTCTCACAATCAATAACTAATTAATCAAGACACCTCTCTAGATATAACAACCTCAGATTTAATTATGATTTGAGGTCCCTGAGTAATATAACATTAATTGATCATATGGGAAGAATTATAAACAACTTACCTTAGGGCTGTGGTGTAGCATCTGACATAAGGGCTTGATTGCATCCTTAGCGAAGTATGAAAAATGGTAGCACCTCTTTTCTGGTCTATTTCCCACCTTTCATTATCATTTTGTACTAGATTAGACAGAGGCATTTCTGCCTCTATCTCAGTAGTCTATGTCCTTTGTTGTCCTCTCCAAGATGTCTGTCAAGGTTTTGTTAGCAGCTGCTGAGAACTCTGAATTCTCTGTTCCTTCTCATGTAAGGAGCAGGAAAGCCCAAAGTTGGTTCCCTTCAACATGAAGGCCTGCTAGAGCTTCTAACCACCAGGAAGGGGTTTGTGTCTTTTCTCTGCTTTTTGTCTTTTGTGATCAGAAGCAAAAATGCAGGCGCTATATGAATAGGTTGATGTGAAAATGAAGTTGCCACCTGTTTGTCACTTGAAAAGTGGACCCTATGGTACTCAGCTCTTATGTTATGCTGTGAAATAGCACATTAGTGTCCAGCTAATGTCAAGCAGCACTTTGCCTGGTGTCATTGTCCTTGCCTCAGGGTCTCTGAGAGACTCTAACCCTGATCTGAAAAAGCGAGCCCCAGGTGTGTGCTGTTTGCTCACAGAACAGTCTAGGGTGGGAATTTCAGGCCAGAAACTTCTCCCCTCCACAAGTGGTTTAGAATCCAGTTATCTTAGGTCTTGGGGCTTTGCCACCAGCTCTAGGAAACTGGCAGAGGGCAGAGAGGAAGCAGAATATATTGACCTTGGCCACACCCACTGCAAATGGCACTGGGCAGCCACTTCCTAAGTAAGAGTCTTTTGCTGTTGAGTACAGAAACAATGTTGGTGTCCAGCAGCTAGGAATTCCAAACCCAGAGCATCAGTAGAAGGAAAATAAATGAAGTAGACTACAAGGTGCACAACCTTCCCTTGGGATTCCCTCAGGATAGAGTGGAGTGCAGATTGCCATCTTAGAGACACCAACCAAAGCAGGACCTGAATTACTTTAGAAACAGTGTGGCTGTTGTAAACTGTGTCTTCTCAAATGCCTGTTTTGACAGGTATGCAAGTTAGAATATTCAAATACAGTTTATTAAAGAATTAAGGAGGGAGGAGCAACATATTCATAAGAAATGCAGCATATTTGAAATAAGGAAACTGTTACCTTCCTCTCTCCTCCAGCACTGATGTGATTCCTTCCTCTCTGTCTGTCTGTCTGTCTGTCTGTCTGTCTGTCTGTCTGTCTGTCTGTCTCTCTCTCTCTCTCTCTCTCTCTCTCTCTCTCTCTCACACATAAACACATCCAGGTCTGGAAGGGGAAGTGTGCCCCCCATCTGGCATAAAAGGACCCAGGTCTCAGTTCCTTCTTTTGGTTTCTGACATCTTACTATCTGGGATTTTTACTTTGTTTTTCTTTCCTTTTGTTTCTTTTTTTATTTTATAAAAAAACAAAACAAAACAGAATTTCATAACAAAATAACAGCAGAGTAACAAGACAGTATTTTAAATGTTGTGTGCCATTACCTCCAAAATAGTTACACAAAAATGTTTTACAAAGAAGAAAGAGATAGTTAAAAATTGGGCATCTGAAATGAATATACACTTCTCAGATGAATACAAATATATATATATGAAAAAATGTTCAACATTATTGATCATTTGAGAAATGCAAATTAAAACAACACTGAGATTTCATCTCCCCTCAGAAAGGATGGCTATCATCAAGAAGTCAGCCAATAACAAATATTGGTGAGGCTGTGTGGAAAATGGAGCCCTTCTCCACTGTTGACAGGAGTAGACTGGTACAACCACTGTGGAGATCAGTGTGGAGAGTTCTCACAAATCTAGGCTTCATTCAACTGAGCTATGTACTCCTTGGTGTTTTTCCAGAAGAACTGAATACATCATACCATAGCAATATATGTTTATAGAAGGACAATTTGTCATAGCAAATCTTGGAAACAACCCAAATGTCCATCAACCGAAGAACAGATGAAAAAATGTACGTGGTACAGTACTGCTCAGCTATAAAGAAAGATAAGCTCAAGACCTTTATAGGTAAATGAATGCAACTAGAGACCATATTCATAAGTGAAATGCATCAGTCTTACATGTGTAAACATCACATTGTTTCCCTAGTATAAGAAACTGAAAGAGTAAATAAGATGTGAAATGTACAATAAATGTTGTGAGAGGAAACGAATCTATTTAAAGGGAAGGAACAACTGGAATGATGAAAAGGGCAAAATAAAGAAGAAAGGGGAAAAGACATATTTATGTATATACAAGGTTAGCTTGGATAACTGCCCTGCTGGTTTCTGCTGGCTTATGGAAAGGAACAATTAGTGACTAAACTTTTTTCTCTTCTTTTTAATATCCTAGAACTTATAAAAATCAATGTTGCCTGCTTATATCTGGTAATCTAAACAACTAATTTGAAGATAGCATCATGTACTATGACAACCATTGCCCAATTCCTGTTATTTTATTTAGTAAAATTCTGTACCACTTCTATTCTTTTTTACAATTTTTTATTCTCTTTAAAAAATTAAAACCTCTTTCTTTTCAATGAAGAGAAACCAGTATCATAAGTGAAATGATTTAGCATACATACTAAAATATTTTGACGCAGCAGAATAATTTAGGGGATTATTTGAATACCTCCTACTTTCTTTTATTTTGTTCTTTATTCATATATATGTGTGTGTGTGTGTGTGTGTGTGTGTGTTTATACATATGCACATATACATATGGTTCTATTTCTCTCATAAGAGAAACCATGCAATATTTAAGCTTATACATCTGACTTGTTTCACTTAACATTGTAGTCTCAAATTCCATTCATTTTGCTATGAATTCAAGTCAATCATTTTTTTGTGGCTGACATTTTATTTATTTGAATTCGTTGCAGGAGTTTGAGATTCTTGACTTCAGGAAATGTCTCCTACTTTGTTCTAGATCCCACCTCGCCAATAACCCCTGCCTTGTAGAAGGTCCCTCACCTTCTGTGCCATGCATGTTGATATAAGGTGACGAGCATAAAATGTCTAGAAGCGGGTGATCCCTTTTCCATAAGATAAAAATACAACATTCACAGAGTCATGCCCAAGGCCTTTCCTGGTGGACAACATCTTTTTAATCTTGTCTTCTGTTACACTGTCCACATTCTCTTCTCCCCAAAAATACGGGTTGACTTATGGTGCCTGGTAGTGGAGGCATCGATTTACAAAGAATGGTTATCCAGGCTTGTTTACAAAGAAGACACTCAAGAATATAATGAATTATTATAATGGAATAGTTTACTTGCCTGCCTAGAACGTCTTAAGGGCACAAATTTTTATTTGAGCTCAACATTGAGATTTGACAAAACTTATTCTTAAAAATCAATATTCTGCACACTTATGTTCTTTTATTTTTAATTAAATATCGACACCTCATTGTGATAATGCTGACCTGAGCATTCCAGGGCGATACTTTTAACCTCCAACATAGTCATCCACATGCCTGGTGATGCTTTTCCAGCTCTCAGCACCCTCGTACTGCATCTGTACTGCATCATGACTAGCAGGATGCACTGATAGAGCGCCACTGTCAAGGATAAAAACTCTAACAATGGAGCATAATGAAAATAATAGGCTCACAGGTCAAACCCATTACCCTGGCCTCATTAGCACCACATTCAAATCACCTAAGCCAATCAAGTACTGCACGTTTGCTTTTTTATATACAGTTTGGACACTAAAAATATATATACCCAGTCTATCCTGGGCATTAATTTTTAGAATTATTCTTTGCAAATAATCCCAACTTGGATATTGCTCTATTCTTGTTTGTTTTTCATTGCCATATAAAGTCTGTTTCTGTAAAACCATAGCTCAGATACTCAACAATATAGTAGGAGTTGTCACGAAACACAAACTTTCTGTGGTCATATCCCAAGGAGAATCCTTCCTTTGCTCACTGTATATATGAGCAGGCTTTCAGTTAGTGATATCTTTTTGTACTTTATCATAAGTGCCTACTGTGCTTTACTTGTAGGGCTGTTAGAAAAATATAGGCAAGAATATTTCATTTTTAAATTTTTAAAAATATTTATTATTTATTTATTTATCTGATATAGGATCTCACTATGCAGGTTTCTCGTGATCCTCCTGTCTCCACCTCCCAGCTATGGGTTTACAGGGATAAGCCACTGTGCCCGGGTTCGGTGGCCTGCTCAGGGTGGCAGAGTATGGCATGTTATACTGGATATTGAACCTGGGTCCTTGTACTTGCCAGGCAAGTGCTTAGACAGCTGCACTATCTCCCTGCCCTATTTTATGTTATTTTCAAAATGTTTTTTCATCAAACTATTTGAATGAAATAATGGTTTGATTTTATACAAAACATCCACTCATGGCAAGTAGCTTCTAGCAACTAAGAGATCTGAACACTGATTTGCAATTAGAGCCACAGGCTGTCCTCTGAGATTTTCACTTTTCCTCTGCCCAGCATTGGAAAAGGAAGCTTGATGTGGGTCCCAGGTCCTATAGCTACGTGGTCCTCTCTGGGAGTGGGAATGGGGGGGGTCCCATCTTGTTAGAAAAGTAAATAATAGGTAAGCAATATAAGCGTGGAAACAGGGTGGTGAAGTATGCAGATCTGTGCTGGCCAAATCACTGCTTTCACTACTTGTATGACAGTGGTCTGTGTCCCTTGAGAGCAGATCACAAGGTGTCTGAGGCAGCTCTTAGCCACTCTCTTTTGCAGACAGTCTTATCTGACAGGATCCATAGGACCTTTAGAACCATGTAATGGAGATTCCCCATCTGATCCCACCCCTATACTCAGGTACCCAACACCCTTTGAGCTACCTGGGAAGGGATGGGCCCTCTGTTCACCTTGGGCTTCTGGGTGGCATTGGGCATTTCAGTAACGGGGCTCTGGACAGGTCTACTCCAGTTATACAAATAAATGAACAAAAAGAGCAATAATCTTCCAGAATACTTAACAATAGAATCCTAAAAATCACCTTTTAAATACATAAAACTAGGTTTATGAAAGTCATAAATTTAAGATTTACAATACAAACTTTGAAATTAAATATATTTAAACCATTCTATTAAGTAATATGAATTCCGATGTTTATTTTCTATTTTAAATTTCATAAATCATAGTTCATAAACATGTGTGTAAACATCATTTTTTTCCTCTGCAACTTCAAATTTCAGACTTCTAACATAACCCGGACATTTTCAGTAAAGGTGTTTGGATGTTGGTTTCAATATTTTATTTAAAAATAAAACCATTTTGTAGGACTTTAAAAAATGTTTTGAGTGACTAGTTTACCTTCAATTAACCCTTTCAAAATGTCTCTTTTTCTTTGTGAAGAGGAAGAATTCAGTATAATACCCCAGAGTCACATATATTCAATCCAAGGATGGTTTTCTTCTAGTGCTGACCTTTGCTGTGCAATAGTCAGAGAAACAACAAGAGGGACTTCTGTGGACTGCTTCTCTTTCCAAACTAAGGACAGTCTTTGCTGTGGTGCTCTGGAGTATGGAGAGTACTTTATGTGTCTTGATATTTTTTATTTACTGATGGATTTAACTAGACCAGGAATTTAAATGGAAAATGTTAAAATAAATACAATTGATTGAAATGGTGTATGCATATTACGTTATTCATGGAGTGTGTGCTGCTCATTTAGATATTGTTCAATGTTGTCTTCAAGCTTCCCTAATAGATTTTCAGTCTAACTTCTCATTGTTCAAGTTCTTATAGCCTATAATTATTTCTTCTAAATATATACATAGATGGAATCGATAAGTTTAGAAGGAGAGAAAGAGGAATAGACAAGGAGAAAATGCATTCAGAGGAATAATCCGATATAGGAATCTGTAGCTTATTTGCCACTCTGGGCCATATAATCTTACTCTGACCTCGGGCATTTTAAGGTTCATTTTGCCAGCCTGGAATATCCATTTAATTATAGTAATTACCTATCTCACAGGGTTTGTGAGGTTTAATTAATGTTAGCAAAGTGTTAGAGCTATTTAGTAGAACAGTTGGGCAGGAAGCGAACTCTTTCCTCCCCACATCGTACCTTGCTTATCACGTTCCTTTTGGATTTTCCTCAGAGCCCAGCATGCCATTTACTGCTTCTTTTCTCCCATTGCTATATTCACAGTCTTTCTGGTGAGTTCACCTTCAGGTGCTCCACAGCCCTGAACCAGAGCAGACTGGGACTAGCAACCATACCTGGGCATGTGGGTATCCACTCTCCCTTGAAGTCAGAACCAGAAACTCCCAGTACTCGCCTTGAATTTGGTTTCTATACAACTTTTGTTTGGATTCGTGGCAGTGGAGAAGCTGAATTCAATTCTAGATTCTTCCAAAAACTGAAAGACCCTCATCCTGTTGTCTGAATTTTATCTACTAATGGCTCCATGCCATCTAAGGCCCATCTTGGAAACTGTGGAATCTGTACCCAGCCTCTGCAGACCTTTCTGAGAACTGCTTCAGCCCCAGTAGAGCCTGGCCTGGGTGGGCAGCGGGGCTGGACTCCAGCACACCGTTCTGCGAGCCACGTTGTGCTCCGGTTTTCACTTTCTTGAAGTACTTTTGGGATCATCAGTGGCCTGGCCACCATCCCAGCTCTAAGTCTATTACAGAGAACATTGAATGTCATTGCCACACTTACTACTATTCAAAATTCACATCCTGTCTTTGAAATCATACCCCACAAGGTGATAGCTAGATTAAGGTTAAAATCATATTCAATTTTGTCTTTACCCCTCTTTTTTACAGTGTCCTCATTTCCCCTGAACCACATTTCAACATGAAGTAATTTTCGAATAGGATGTAAATAATATGAAAATTTCAATTGCATTAGCTCACTGAAGCTGAAGCAGGAGCTATGTTTAACTGAAATTAGTAAAGGGACTAAAACAGTAATACTCATTGGATGGTTGTTCTTCCTCCAAGGGCTACTACTCTGAAAGAAGCCACTGTTCAAGTCAAGCACCTTTTTGTTAACTGCCATCATTTTCTAATAGTATCTTGCTTGAAAAGGCTAGGAGTTTTGTCACCTCTTTCTAATTTGGTCCATTTAAAATGCAGGTAACATGATAATATTTCCTCTGGAGAGTTTCTGTTTTTAAAATTATCCTAGGAGTCCAGCGATTCATGGCTACCTTATAATCATGAAAGAGAAATAATAGTGTTACCCAATGACAACACTAATTGATTTACACACATTCTTTTAACAAGGTTTCAAGAATGCAAAATTTGAATAGTATCTGATGAAAGCTAAATCTATAGATATTTTACCACCTTCTAATCTATTTGAAAAAGAAATCTAGATGTGTATACACTTTAGTAATACAAAATAACTATTCTTCAAGCATAGATACAAAGAATACTGTCAGAACTCTACTGCCTACAGAGAAAAGAAACTTAGACCAATTAATCTAAGTGATGAGGTCCTGGAGGGGCACATTCCAGGCAGAGACCAACCAAGGGCAGGTGGTTCTGGGTCTCAGTCACCCCCATTCTGCTGGCTGCCCCCCAGGATGGTGTCCCTTATAGTTACTCTTGCAGGTCTCCAGGCATCTGAGCAGGAACAGCTGTTGTTCCCATGCATGTCTTTGCTGGGAAAAAAGATCTGCCTAGAAACATCTCTGCCTACTTCCTCTTTGATCCAGCTGACTGACCAAGGTCAATTGGACACCAACAAACCAACTATATCCAAAGAGGGGTGCAGTCTCATTGGATCTGCCTTCTCTAGGAATGGGGATGGCTTGTCCTGGAGAAGAGGACAGTGTGGAGGATGGGGAGACCCGAGCCTGCTATTGGCTCAGCGAAAGAGGGGAGAGGGTTCACACACCATGGATGAGCCAAGAGACAGTGTCTGCTGCCTTACGTGCATATTCTGTTCTTTTCTACTGTCTTAGAAAAGCTACACAAACTTACATTTCATGAGTCATGCCAGATTGTACATGAGGAGAGGAAGTTAGTTTATGAATAATGGCACTTTATAATGAGAAAATTAGTGAAATACAATTTTAGTTATAAAAATCTATAAACAGAGCTTGTATGTAGCAACATGGCTTTTGGGGCAAAATTTCCATGTATTGCCTATCTTTCTTGAATTCTTCCTCAGGCTCATAGTTGCAAATCTTTTGTCTTGTGCTATGTAAATCAAGCACTATCTGCATAGTAGAGATAATGGGGGGCTGGGGGCTGAGAAGTGGACAAGTGAGGAGAAAGCAAATGGAATGGTGACATGAAAGGAAATTAAGAGAAGTGGGTTGCAATGTTACAGTGTGGTACATTTACTTCCATAATCCAGTCCGTTTTGGATATTTTCTTTTTATATCTTTTCCTGGTCCTTAAAACTATTATTTTAACATATCTGTGATACATTATAAGTGAAGGAAATAGCCAGTCTTTAAAATTTCAAGTTGATCCCCAAACTGACTCAAATTTGCAAAAATCTGGCATAATTTAAAAGTAAATAAATAGAAGCAACACTTAACAGAAGGTCCCTAACATAAACAAAGCTGTGCACGTTTTGTTTATTTATGGGATCCATGCAAAGTGTCACATTCACTTAGAAATATTCAGCACAAGAGTGATTGATTTGAGAAATTGAATAGTGTCGCGGAACATACACATTCATTAAAATTAAAAGTTTGTTTGAAAGGAAAATGGAGATTTTTTATCCTCTTATGGTTGGAAAAACATTCTTATCCTTCATATTTTAATATTGTGCGCAAAGTGGAGAGCTTTTCTTGAAAGTGCATTTGAGCAAGCATGTAACAAACCCTACCGCTCATATGACACTGGCGTGTTCCTCTCCAATAGGCGTTAAAAAGCGAATGTCAAATCTCCTTCATTAATTTTTGTCACTTAATATCCTTTGACTTCCAAGAAAGACAATACTGGTTCAAATCCCTGTCCCAGTAGAACTTGTATTCTACTGTTACCTGTTAATACAGCTGATAGTCTATTGAACTTCCTTTCCATCCTAGATTACTCTCTACCTTATTTTCATTGAATAAATATTTCTTGGACACTAGTTATATACATGTTATGGTGTCAAGTTGTGGGGGAATGAGAAACTGTCTGTGGGGAAGTGACAATTTCATAGAGTGCTAGGAGAGCAGTAGTGCACACAATACTTCCAGTGTCAGTTTCCTCACCTCTTTTACACAAGGAATACATTAAATGAATATATGTAAAATGGAACCGAAAACAGGCTTGGAGAGGTTCCAGAATGTAGGTGTAAACGGAGCACAGTGAGAATGAACAGGGATGGTTGGACGGTCAGAGGGAGGAGGGATGGAGACCTCACCAGAGAGGTCTTCAAGTTGGCAACTTATGGGGTGCAGAAGAGGAGAGAAGGTATGGTGTAAAGGAACCAGAGGAGAAACTGAGGGAGCAGGAAGGCTGAGCATGAATGAGCTGCTGTGGCTGTACTCCTGATGATGCAGCTGAAGGAGAGGGAAGCAGAAGTGGGAAGAGAGACCCAGGAGGGAGACTGACACTGAGGAAAGTAAAGATTTACTAGAATT
>PVKA01033217.1:0-24606 GCA_004027165.1 Ctenomys sociabilis | reverse complement strand
TTTTTTTTTTTTTTTTTTTTTTTTTTTTTTTTTTTTTTTTTTTTTTTTTTTTTTTTTTTTTTTTGTCTTTTTGAGACAGGGTCTCACTATGCAGTTCAGGCTGGCCTTAAGCTCACTTTGTAGCTCAGGTTGGTCTCGAACTCAACAATCCTCCTGCCTCAGCCTCCCAAGTGCTGGGATTACAGGCATGCGCCACCACACCTGGCTGTTATTTGGAGTTCTATGTGCTTCGGTTACCTGAATATCAGGTTGTTGCCTCATATTTGGGAAGTTTTCTGTTATTACTTCCATCCGTATTCATTGTAAATCATTCGTATTGACTCCTTCCTTCTCATTGATGTCTATTAGTCTCCCATTGTTCATCTTTGCATTGTCTTGCAGGTGTTGAATTATTTTTTCCTGTATCCTAGTTGTTTTTAAGAGATCTTTGCTTACTTTTTCACTAGCTGCAATGGTGTCGTTAAGGTCAGAGAGTCTATTTTCACTTTCACTCAAATGGATTTGCCAGCTTGTGATTGAGGTTTTAATTTCCTGTATATCACTTTGGACCTGTTTCATACATTCTATTTCTTTCCTATATTGCTTATTCAGGGGATCCATCATTTTTATATTCTGCTCTATTTTTTTTAATCAGTGTATTCTTTAGAAGCACTTAGTACTTCTTTGATTGTAGATGCTGCTACATTTTTTATTTCAGATCTGATCTCTTCTATACCTTTCTGCAGTTGTTTCTTTACTTCCATTGCTATTATTTCAGAGATTTCAGGTGTGTGATTTCGAATTTCATTCTATGCTAGTGTCTTCTGCATTTGTACTGGTTGGATTCAGACTGCTTTTTGTTCCTTCTCTTTGTCATTTTGTGTACCACTGATTTTTGACCTTTGGTGTAGAGCTTAGATAGTTATTACCTTATCACCAGGTCCAGATCTGTGAAGTTCAGACTCCTCTAGGTGGGTGCGGCTTGGGTCTGGCTGCTGTGCTCCACTTCTTCCTGCTGCAGCCTTGCAGGTGAACCACTTGTGTCACACTGGCAAGATGTTCTGCTCCTGAATCAGCTGGGTGGATCTTGCCTCTAGCCTCTTTGCAGGGAGTTCTGCTGAAGGGTTCCACGCTGGGCCTGCACTCTGGGTCAATTCAAGGTCTGGAGGTCCGGAGCTGTCTCACTCACACGCCGGACCTGCAGGGTCTGTTTTCCAGGTCGATTCAGGGTCCGGCAGCCTAGGCGGTCTCACTCAGACTCTGGGCCTGTGCTCTTGGTCGCTTCAGGATCCGGTGGCCCAGGTGGTCTCACTCACACACCAGGCCTGTGCTCTGGGTCGATTCAGGGTCATGAGGCCGTGGACCATCTCCGAGATGTGATATTTTTATACAACGGAGTGCTACCCAGCCATAAAGAAGGATAAACTGGAGACTTTTACAGGTGCAGGGATGCAACTGGAGACCATACTCATAAGTGAAATAAATCTGACACACATGTGTAACCATTGTATTGCTTCCTAGTGTGAGAAGCTGAAAGAGTAAATGTGATCCATAATTTACAACAGATACTGTAAAATGGGAGGAACTTTCAAAAAGAAAGAGAAACTGGAATGGAACAATGGAGCAAACAACAGGAAGAGAAAAAATAAATATAGATATAAATATAGATGTAGACATAATATCTACATATCTATCCATCTATCTATACATGTATAGATAGATATAAATATGATGGTTAAGATAGTTATACTACTAATTTCTCTTAGTTCATAAAAAAAGGTTTTTTAGTAATATCGTTGTACAATTAAATGCTGATATCTTGTACTCTAAGAAACTTAAAGATAGCAATATAGCTGTGGATATATATAGCTCAAGGCAGTGGCATAAGCACCTGCCTGGCAAGCACAAGATCCTGAATGTATGACCATTGTTATCTGCCTACTATCTCATTTTGAAAGTTTGTTTTATTGTTTTTTCCTCTTAAAAAATTTGTCCTGAAAATGGGAAATGTTTAGAGGCCTTGCATATTACTCTACAGCTAAGGGCACCCAGAGAGGGACCCAGACTTCTCTGCTCAGGCTGTCTTTTTTTTTTTTTTTTCAGATAGTAAGCATTATGATTTTTATTAACAATAAATGTCAAAACATTGAAGAATGGTTGGGAGGGTTGAAGTGGTCAGAAAAAGAATGCGTTGAGATAGAAATAAGAAAGAAAGTTACACAGTGATTGAAGATGCTAAAACTATATTTTTCTAGTCACCTAAATCCCTAATCCAAAAGCCCAGATGCAGGTTGGATATTGATGTGAAGAGCTGACTTTCCTAAAAGGGAAACAGAGCCCACCGCAAAGAGGGGAGAAGTCCACAGGACAGGGCTGTGGGTTATCCCATACCCACAACCTATCCTTAGTGCTCACTTTCAGCTGAATTTTCAGGTGTTCCCCTTGAACTTAATATTTTCATCAAGTGAGCATTTTTATTTCGGAACCTTATTTTCCACTTCCTTTTGAGAAGTGTTTCTACTGAGTTGTTCCAGAAGTCACCATGGGTGACACCAGGATAGGCAGAGCAAAAGATTTTGGGGAACAAACATAGGCTCAGAAATGGGGAATTTCAAAAATGCTTGACGGTGCTGGAAAGACGAAAGGATAGAAAAGCTAGGCAGATGAATCCTGGGGTGCTCTTGGTCCTCGGTGGGCTGTTTCATGCTTCTGGATCTCAGTTTCTTTAACTGTAATGTTTTCACTACTCACGGAGGTACATCAGTGTGCATTTCATTGTGTGGAAGTGGAGACCTGGCATCCGATCACTGCCACACCAGAGTCTCTAAATGACCGCTGTCCAGCTCAGCTTCATCTGGTTCCTGACTCACAAAATGATGAATGAGACAGGATTGTTGTTTTGCATCAGTGCGTTTTGAGGGACGCTGGTAAGGATGAAGAGGGAGAATGTGTGTGGAAATCCGTAGCACTTAAGCAGAGACTGATGTTTTGTTTTCATGTGGGTTCTGTTCTGTTCCATGGTTGTCACTGATGCGCATGGGTGAACTCATGTCTCTGGGATCATGGGCTTTTTCAGAAGCAGAAAGGGTATGGTGAGGTCATCTTCTTTGGTGGTCAACAGACCTTTCTTGAGGTTGAATCCAAGTTGTCGCACTGGGCTTAGTTTCACGAAATAAATAGCTTGCTAGACAGACTTGTACACTGCTAAGAGAACCTGGGAAGGTGGGCTTCATTACTGAACACTTGCTGTCCCTCTCAGAGATCCATGAAAGTTTCCTCACTGCCTCTACTTGGGAAATTTCCTTACAAGTGGCTCAGGCTGCCCACTGATTTTCAGTTAGCTACTTTTCTTTTTCCATTCATTTACTATGTTCAAGTTTTCCCAGATGAACAGCTTGTGGAGGTTTCAGTTCATACTCTGCCGGCACCAAGGCAAACAGCAGCAGTTCCTGGCGGCAGAAAGTAATGAAGAGCAGAGGAGGAGGAGCAGCTGCAGCGTCCACCAAGTCTCTCTCTTCCTTCTACACAGCCGCGAAGATCAAGCTCCTCCAAAGTGACACAGCTGCAAAGTGCACGTCGAAGACCAGGACTTCTCCAAGGAAACTATCGGGCTGTCTTTTTTAAAAATTATTTTTAATGTGAAAGAAATAGCAATGAGACTGATTCAAAACAGGTTAGTAGAACAGTTACAATAATTAATACACTGCATATTGTTGTCTCCATAGTAGTTTTCCAGAGTACAAGATGCAGACATGATATCTTGTCTAAGCACTATTAGTACAAATCTTTCTTCTCATTGAACTATGAGAAAGTAGCTGTATACCTATCATAACTATATATATATATATATATATATATATATATATATATATATATATATATTACAAAATGGTCCTTCATTTATATGCCTCTTTTTTGTTTGATTTTGTCAGAGATGGGTATTCCATTGCCATTCAAATATTGTCAGTGTGTGAATTCAGCAAAATAATCCAATATAGCCCAGTAGACCATAATAGTAGTGGGTTATCCACAGGTCTAACAATGTCAGAAGTTGTTGACTTGAGCCTTTTACAACTCAGCATATTAATATGACTTTACTTTTTATACCTCATGTTTATACTTTTCTGCTGGATGGTTAAGACCCAGATAAAGCATGATTCTGAAGCTCCACTTCCACAAGGTCTGGCAGTGGCGTGTGGCTATGTGGTTCAATCAGCCAGCTCGAAACAACCACAGGTGCAAGGCCCGGCAGGCAAAAGCGCGCTGCATCGCCCTGTGCCCGCATCCGGACCCAGCCAGCCCGTGATGCGCTGTCTCATGGTGCAATACCACACTAAAGTCCAAGCCGGCAAGGGCTTCAGTTTGCAGGAGCTGCAGGTGGCTGGTATACACAAGAAGGTGGCTGGGACCATTGGCATCTCGGTGGACCCAAGGCGGGGGAACAAATCCACCGAGTCCCTGCAGGCCAACGTGAAGCGGCTGAAAGAGTACAGCTCCAAACTCATCCTCTTCCCCAGGAAGCCTTCGGCCCCCAAAAAGGGAGACAGCTCTGCTGAAGAACTCAGATTGGCCACCCAGCTGACAGGACCCGTGATGCCCATCAGGAACCTCTACAAGAAGGAGAAGGCCAGGGTCATCACAGAGGGAGAAAAGAATTTCTAGGCATTCGCAGGTCTGCGCATGGCCGGTCTTTCACGCGGCTCTTTGGTATCCAGGCAAAGATAGCCAAAGAAGCTGCAGAGCAGGGTGTTGAAAAGAAAAAAGAAAACACTGTTGAGATCTTGTAATACGTGCTCAGAAAACCTAAACAGAAGGAAAGAAAGAAATAAAGGAAGGAAGGAAGGAAGGAAGGAAGGAAGGAAGGCAGGCAGGCAGAAAGAAAGAAAGAAAGAAAGAAAGAAAGAAAGAAAGAAAGAAAGAAAGAAAGAAAGAAAGAAAGAAAGAAAGAAAGAAAGAAAGAGAGAGAGAAAGAAGACAGACTTCATTCCAAGCTCTGTGATTTGAGGTCTTGTGTTGAAAAGTCTGCTGTGATTTGGATGGGCTTTACTTTATAGGTCATTTGTTTTTTCTAACAGCTTTTAATATTCCATTCTTGTGTTGAATTTTTGGAATTCTGACAGCTACATATTTTGGTGTCTTTTTTTTTTTTCAGAATCGGGGATTGAACTGAGACCCTTGCACTTACCAGGGAAGCACTTATTCCACTGAGCCAGCTCCCTGGCCCCTCAGTGTCTTTTATTTTATCATTGTTAGTTGAAGTTCTATATGCTTCACTAATCTGTATGTCTTTCTTTTTCCTTACTTGGGAAATTTTCTGCCATTACTTCTGTGAACAGGGGTTGTATGTCATTTGCACTATCTCCTGTGTTTTCATTGACTTTTAAAAATTTATTTATTTGTTTGGTACAGGGTCTGGCTATGCAGCTGAGACTCATAGTAATGTTCCTATCTCAGTACTGGGATTACAGGTGTGTGACACCATGCCCGGTTTTAGTGGCCAGCACGGGGCACCTGGAGTTCTGGGGCCATCATGGCATGCAGTACCAGGGATTGAACCTAAGTCCTTGTACTTGCCAAGCAGGTACTTAGAACACTGAGCTGTCTCCCCAGCCCTTCATTGACTCTTAGCCATCTAATTTCATTCTTTTTTTGTATCATTTAGCAGCTGCTGGATTGATTTCTCATGGCCCTTTGCTATGTTTAAGAAATTTTTCTTTCTGTAATCACTAACTACAATCCTGTCTTCCTTATATGCTATTCTATCTTTATGCCGGCTCATTCTGCTGGGTATATTTCCAGTGGAATTTTAAATATCCTGGTTATCTGTTGAGTCTGTATCATGGATTCCATTTCTTTCCTATGTTAGGCTTTTCTGGCATCCAGATGTGAGTGCACTGAGCTGAGTTCTTTCCTTAGCCCTTCAACCTGCTTTCTGTCTAGTACCTATAACATAAAGTTTGGCCCTGATTTTTTTTTTTTTTTTTTTTTTTTTTTTTTTTTTTTGCAGAACCAGGGATTGAACTCAGGCCCTCTCACTTGCAGGGGAAGCACTTATTCCACTGAGCCATCTCCCCTGCCCAATGGCCCTGAATTTTTGAGAGTTGAGATTTTTGAAACCCCCAGTCCTGGTGGTATTGTTTATGGAAATGCATGGCTCTTAATGAACAACTTTGATGATTTTGTCTCTGCCACGGTTTCATGAGTCTATTTTTAAAGTTGGGAGCTGATATTTCCTATTTTGTTCTTTATGTATCTAGTATAAACTTTTTTCCCTTATGTTTTGTAAGTAATTGTTAAAGATGAGCATAGGTGTTTAATTTTATCATAGAATTTTCTTCTTTGAAATAGTTATGGTGATGGATTTTTTTTCAGGTTAAACAATCACTACTCTCCTGCCCACCCCAAAAATACCCTTGCGATCATTATATATTAAAGGTTTCTGGTTGCAGTCTACTTAGATTTGATCTGAGGCGTTTACCTGTATATTTAAATATTGACAATGGTCTCACCTTTTGCTCTCTCATAGCACAATTGTTTGATTTTGACATCAATGCTATGCCTACCTCATATACAGTTGTGTAGCTTTCTGTTCTTTGTATTTCCTAGAATAGCTTATAGTAAGGTGCCTAACCAACTGCTGGGCTACGGATCAGAACTCATCCATAGCCTGTTAGGAACGGGGCCACTCAGCAGGTGAGCAGCTGGCAAGGAAGGTTTCCTTTGTATTCACAGCTGGCCTTCGCTTGCATCACTGCCTGTGCTCTGCCTCCTTTCAGACCAGCTGTGCCACTGGATTCTCATACGAGTGTGAACTGTGTTGTGCGCTGCTTGTAGGAGGGATCTAGGCTGTGAAACCCTTTGAATTACCCAGAAACCATCCTTCCCATTCCATTCTATGCCATGGAAACACTGTGACCCATGAAATTGCTTCTTGTGCCAAAAGGTTGGGGGTCACTGGCTTATAGAACATTTTACAGAACATTTCCTGGGTAGAGTCTCCACTGTGTTCAATACCCAATATGTGTGTGTGTGTGTGTGTGTGTGTGTTAGCATTTGTATGTGTGTGTATGTGTGTTGTGCGTGTGTTCTTTTCCAAAGGCACTATTAAACCAGGACTTCATAGCTGCCCTTACCAGCCCCCTGGAGGAGGCAGTTGGGAGAGTGGCTCCAAGGCCTGCTGGCAGGCTCCTGGCCTGGGTTTCCAGGTCCTGTCCTCCCCGGAGCACTTCCTTTCCCCCTCCTGCCTCATCCTCTGCCTCCCACCCCCCACTGGATCCCCTTCCTCAGTGCTGGTCCTTTTTCCACCAAAGGCCTGTCTTCCCTCTTCATGACTGTGAGATCCTCTGGATGAAATTGATTCTTTATCTTCATTTTACTTGTCTCATGAGAGATAATTAGAAGTGTTTTCAAGCAGATCAAAGCTTTCCCTTTCTTTACCTTTTTGCTGTACATTATTTTAATAATTACAGCCTCCAGCTTCCTTTCAGTTCAGGTGTGTCCATTATAAAGAACATATGGCTGGATTTTCAGAAAACCTGAGGTAAGAGAGTGTGTTAATAGATGAATTTTACCCACATCTATTTAATGTAGAAAAATTCCCATCTTTGGGCTTTCTGTCCATCACTTTTCTTTTTTTCATTAGTACTTTTACTGGAGTAATTGAATTTTCTTTTTTATGTTTTCCTTTAATGCATTACGAGCGTGGTCATCCTGCTGCCTACCTCCCTGTTTTCTACCCTTGCTTCCACTTCATTTAGAATATCCTGATGTGAGGTACAATAGTCTGTTCCCCTACATTCTTCTTCTTTCTGCCATGTGTGAAGACTAATTCATTTCTCTTTGAGGTTAAATGCAGAGACCAGTCTGACTGAGCCAATAAAATGGGGAGAGGAAGGTTGGGGGTGCAGCTCAGTAGAGCATGCTGAGTGTAATCCCCAGAACCTGGAAAAAGTGACAGCAAATGCACCCTTCAAAGCGAACAGCTAAAATTGTGCCGCTCTCCTCTCCAGCCTTGCCTTCCCCAGCTGGGATGAGCTCAGTCACAGGAGCTCACAGCCACATGGAGTGGTGTCTGGGTGGAGCAGCCTGGGATGCTGAGTAATCATACGGAGACACTGTCCAGATCTCAGCAGGCTTTGCATAAGGGAGAAACACACCTCAGCTAAGCCATGGACACCTGGAAGTTTGTTTCCCCAAAGAATCTGGCCTAAATTTTTGCCCTCCCTTTTTTTTTTTTTTTATCTTAAACATAGACATAATGGCTGAAACTGTGGGCATCATCTTGAGAGCATGAAGCCTAGGGTTGACTTCTACAGTGCAGTGTGGACTCAGGGTAGGACAGCAATGCTACACTGCGGACTTTTTGTTGCTTGGCTTCACTGCGGGAGAGGAACACAAGCTTCTGTTCTGGTTGGCCACTGTTTTTCAGGTTTCTGTTCCCAACAGCCTAATATAATTCTTCACTATAGTGGACATTATTGAGGCAAGCTTTATTCTTCTACACCAAAATTACTTTTTCATATTTTTGCCATATAAAATTTATTTTAAAAATTTTTAAATGTAATTAATACAGGGTCTCAATACACCGATCAGACTCATAGTGATCCTCCTGTTTTCAGCTTCCCAAGCACTGGGATTACAGGCGCAGGCCACCACGCCTAGTCTCATTGCCATATAAACTTTAAACATATCCAAACAGTGGAGTGAGCCAAAACCTGGCTTCAACAAAGGTCAGTAACATCTCCCTAGCTCAGTGCACTAAGAGCCTGCTTAGGCAAGTGTAAGGACCAAGATTTGATGCCCAGCAACACATGCCACACTGCCCCTAGGTGTGCTGAGCTGACCACCCAGTCCCGGCATGGTGGCACACACCTGTGATCCCAGTGCGAGGGAGGCTGACAATAGGAGGACCACTACAAGTCTGAGCTGTGCAGTGAAAACCTGTACCAAATACATAAAAAAAACCCTATAATATCTCATAGATGCCCTCACATTCCCCTTGGGGTTCCTACAGCAGATCCTGCTGCTGTCATGGGTGCTGTGCTGTTCTCAGCTCACCCCCAACCGGTGCTGTCCTTCCTTGTGTTCCTTCAGACCTAAACCCACTGTCTGTGCTGCCCATGGTCTCTGCCTTGGCTCAGGTAGTGAGGTGCCCATCGTTTATGGCCTCTTGTCTTGTGCCATGCCTTTTTGGAATCATTAGTTCTGGGGATCCAGGGATCCCAGCTACTACTGACTCCTATATGGGGTCAGGGATCATGAAAGTAGCCCTCAGACTCACTACTTGACACCTTCCTTGGCTCTGGCTATTTTTAATCTCTGAGCCACGAGTTTCTGTATGATGGGAGAAGCAGGGTCAGGTGTCTCTTGAGGATGTATATCACTGGAGAGGAGTGGAGCAAGACCGGGAAATCAGATCCTCCCAGAGTTACTGGCCACTGCTGTCCCAAGGCTTCCTGCAGGCCCTCCTCCTCCCTGCTTAATATCTCAGTGTACCACACCTGTTCTCAAGAAGAGTTCTTTACACAGTTCAATTCTAAATGGCAGTGGGGAGGAGCAGTGAGGGTCTGTGGAGTCTGATTTTGAGGGTCCCACTCATATCTTCACCCCTGTTGAGGGTGGGGTGGCTCCACTAATTAGCTGACACTGGCTACTTTGAAAAAAGAGCCTTCCTCCCGACTTCATCTGAACCCATTGACTTCTATTTTTGGGTTGCTCTGCTGACCACACCCACAATTCAGAGCATTGCTGGACATTGGAGGGACACTCAAGGTTGTGGCTTAGGCCTTCTAGTACAGGGTCTGAGTTTCCATTGCTCAAGCCTGTAAGGTGCTATCTTAGGATCCGGTCTACTTGGGACAAGAGGTCCCACCTATTCCTTCCCCACTCTCCAAAAGCTCCTCTCAGCATTTCCTGTTACCAGTAGGTGCTGTGTCTTCCTGCTTCCAAAGGTTTCTAATCCCAAGAAATGTTCATTTTGGATCCTGAATTGCATTTTGAGCTCATCAGGGAACAAGATACTTGGATGACTTGAATCTGCTGTGTTCAGCTTAGAATCCTACACAACTATTTCTTAGCAGAGCTACACAGGCTCGTTAGGAGGCTTAACTCAAACAATGTTATACCTCAGAATCCTGATGACCAGGCCTCAAGCTAGGCTGCTTAAAGCAGAATCTTTGAGTGGATCCAGGCTGAGGACATTTTAGTGACCTAGGAGATGTTCATGTTCTATGTAAGTATTAGAGTCTTCAACTCTTGCTAGCCCAGGTTTCTTTTTGGTGCTGAAGACCGAATCCAGGGCTTCATGCTAAGCAAGCACTCTCCCACTGAGCTATTCCCCAGGCTTTAGAGTTTCTCACTACTGGGTTGGTGGCTACATGGCTGGTTAGGCAGAATCCCTGTCATACTCAGCAGCGGACTTCACTGTCTGGGGTTGATAAGTATCAGACTAAACCCAGGACCTTCCCATCTTCCACAGCTGCCCTGGTGCTCCCTACCTCAGACAGACAGGTGGACATGCGCGCGTGCACACACACACACACGCACACACACAGAGTCACACATATGCATGCACACACACACACACACACACACACACACACACACACACATGCACCCTCATTAGAGAGGCTTGGAAAAAGCCTCCCTCTGCTGCATGGCCCACAAAGATCTCTGGCTCATGTGGAGCTCACAGGCCTGAGATTTCAGGGATGGGCATCTGAAGGATCAGGGTGAAAGTGAAGAATCTCCCCTCTGGATTAGGAAACAAAGACTGTGTGGTGCTCGTGCCACAGATTCAGAGACACAGAGCGAGACCACAGGGCAAAGCAGAAGCCCATCTCCCACGGAGACAGGCCATGCAGAAGGGTGGTGGTGGTGTAGAGAGGGTATGGGGGAAGGGGCTGGGGGCTGCACGGCTGCTTCTCAGAATGCTCGGATGAGAGTCTGTGTGACCAAACCCATGACTTCTAGTGGCAGGGAAAACCTTCACCTGCCCACGCCAGCCTTCCCTCCTTCTTTGTTCACCCCCGGCTACCACTCTCTCTCAACCCCAGGCCTGGTTCTCCCAGGAAGTGTCCAGAAGAGAGGGGAGGCTATTTGTTCAGGTTCAGGGGAGGGAGGCAGTGAGCACAGCTGCTGCCCCTCAGCTCCTGCTCTGCCTTCCCCAGGGGCTGTAGCTGGCTACCTCTCCCTCTGTCCCCAGGAGACACAGCGCCTGTCCTGCTGTGGCTCAGCTGAGTTGCCTTGTCCTCTGGGCTGCCTGCCAAGCACTACACTGGCCCTTAGCGGCCTGCATCACTGGCCTATGGAATCCCAGCTCCCCGGCTGGCCCTCCTACAGACTCCCCAGTGCCCAACTCTGACTGGAGATACCTGGGCAGGGACTATGGAGGGAGGAGGTTAAGGTCTGATTTTTCTATGGAGAGACTAAAATCAGTGGACTGAGGCACGGAGCTTCACTTGGGCCCTGTGACTGTGCAGGGATGGCGTTAGGAGCAAGAACCTAGAATGGGTCCCTGGAGATAGGGGCTCTAGACCACAGCAGGGGATGTTTCTGGGCAGAAGGCAGGAAAATTAGGGGATGAATCCTCTCTTGGAGCCTGCTCTCCATAGGGCACATCTGAGGTCCAGTAAGTGTATTTATTGAAAGAGAGATCCAGTCTCTTTGGCTCTGTGTTGTCCTAGGTCATGAGGATCTCAATGTCGAGCTCCATCTGCCTTGCTCTGACCTCATAGCAGCCCTTGATTAGGCCTCGGGTCTGGCTGGCATGCCAACGCCAGTGAGTCTGGATGACACAGGCAGCTTGTCGGGCCTGGAGGAAGCGTCTGCGGGCCTGCCACATCCGAACCTGGGCCTGCACCTTCACTACTGCCCACTCTTGGCAGGAGTAAAGTCTTAGTGCCAGGCGCCTTCTCTGCTCCATTGTCCTGGCCTGAATCGATCTCCACCAGCACTGGATCATCCAGGCCCTGAGCGCAGCGTGCAGTAGCGTCCGGCGCACCACATTGCCGCGCCACCATGACTGGATCCTCACGGCTGCCTTCTCTAACTGTTTGACGGAAAGAAGAACACAAAGGGCTCAGTGGGGCACACACCGCTTCTGTCCCCATCTCTGGTACTTGAGAGGAAAGAGGCTCTGGCCTCTGGGCATTGCTCTGTTGTTTCTAGACCCTGTCCATTTTATTTCCACCCCTCGCTCTTTTTTAGAGCCTCTCACTATCCAGCCAGCAGTCCCCTCCTGGAAAGGCCAAACTCACTGTTTGTGTGTCCATGGCCCTGGTCTCTAGAGTCTGCTTATGTTTCATTTAGGTTTTTGGGTCTTTAGCCACACCCTCAACTGTTAGCCACGCCCTCATCATCAGACCCCACCCACCAGCTATCAAGTCTCCCGCTACTCTGGCCCTGTCTATCCACATCTCTCTTTCTATGCTGTATCTCCTTCTGCATTGGCTGATCATTTTATTTATGTATTCCCATCATCCTAGGTGCCTACCCTCAGTTTTATTTCCCAGGTCAGATGAGCCTCTTAATCCTCTTCCTGCACTGTTGAGTCACTTTTTTCTGCTTCTCCTGGGGGCAGTGCCCTGAAACAGATGGACTGGGCAGACAGGAAAAGCAAGGTTTGGAAAGTAAAGATCCAGAAGTGGAGTAAAAACCTCTTCTTTTTTTTTTTTTTTTTTTTTTTTTTTTGTACACAGGGTCTCACTATGCAGCCCACATTCATAGTGATCCTCCTGCTTTCTGCCTCCCTAGTGCTGGGATTACAGGCGCGCACCACCACGCCCGGACTCTATCGCCGGCTCAGCACCCCCGAAGGCGCAGCAAGCGGAACCAGGGATCGAACTCTGGCCGCTGCGCTCACCTAAGCAAGCGCTTAGTCCGCTGAGCTATACCCCCGACCCTTAAACAACCTCTTCTTATCTGACACATAAAGCTGTGGGTGGAAGATTCAGTTCTCATTGATGCCTAAACAGAACTGAGTTTTTCTTTGGTCAGGTTACCTGAAAGAGTAATGATAGAAACATAACATTGTTTTTTCTTTCTTTCTTTCTTTCTTTCTTTCTTTCTTTCTTTCTTTCTTTCTTTCTTTCTTTCTTTTTTTTTTTTGGATGGGAATTTTGCGTGATAGAACTTACGTCTACCTGATCAAACAGAATCTCCTTGACCACGGGGCAAAAACCAGGACAGCAAGTGTGGATGGTATGGAAGTCGATGTAAAAAATCATGTTTTGGCTGGAGAGATAGCTCTCAGTGGTCGAAGCACCTGCCTGGAGAGAGAAAGCACTAGGGCTCAGTGCCCAGCACCACATGCCCCCATCCCGGAACCCTGGGCAAGCTAAGCAGGCCGCTGAAACTGGGCGTGATGGTGCGTGCCTGCAAATCCCAGTGCTGGAAAGGCAGAGACAGGAGGATCACTGCAAGTCCAAGCTGCTTAGCAAGACCCTGTACCAAATAAATAAATCAACAATTTTAAAAACATTTGAAAAAAAATCATATTTTACACATTCCAAGTGTCGCTAATAATCATGTTTCTATAGAAAATCATGTTGCAAAATCATCATATGAAGAAGCATTCAAAAATTACACAGGTAAAAACATAAAAATATTATAGAGATGGACAGGTAATATAAATCTTATGTTTGAAGTATTAGCCACTTTTAAAAAATTGTGATTTCTTTTCTTGTCCTAAAAATGCTTCACCCCATATCTTTAATTGTCTATGTTTGTCTTTAAATTAGGCCTTCCAACTAATATAAGGTTCAGCTCCCTTAAAAATCTAGATAGGCCCTGCAGGCTGTAAGGGTGCGGTTATGCAGCCAGCTCTTCTGCAAGCTCACAGAGCTGTGTTCCTAGGGTTCTGAGCTTAGCAGTGGCTCTGCAGGTGATGTAGAAGGGCCACAAGGCCTTTGGGTTTGGAAGCTGTTTGGGCTCTGTTTATCATTTCTGTTTCCACGTGAGGGTGTGCTGGGTGCTGTGGCTCGCTCAGCCAGCCACTACCTGCAGCTCCTGGTTATGCATATGTGAGAGTCCTGCTGCCTTATACAGTACTGTCCATCCGGGTGTCTTATAAGTTCTGGCTCCACCATCAGCCAAAAAGTGGCTTTCATCAAGTTTGAAATTCTCAGAAGGGATCATCCTCTGCTTGCTTTAGTGGTCACTGATCTGGGTGAACAGAGCATGCGTCCTTGTATTAGACTGTCAGTCCTAGTGTAGAAGTATGTTCATTTATTTATTTATTTATTTATTTATTTATTTTTTTGTCTTTTTTGAGACAGGGTCTCACTATGCAGTTCAGGCTGGCCTTAAGCTCACTTTGTAGCTCAGGCTGGTCTCGAGCTCACAACAATCCTCCTGCCTCAGCCTCCCGAGTGCTGGGATTACAAGCATGCGCCACCACGCCCGGCTAGAAGTATGTTCATTTAGAGCAGGGCTGCAGACATGATCAGCTTTCTAGAGCTCTGTCCATCTAGACGCGGCCTCCACAACACACCTTTCCTCCCCAACTCTGGCCTGATTAGCGGTAACACCTTGACTATCTCCTTCTCGAATGTCCCCTCTATGTTCAGTTTTGCAGTTCTTCTGCAAAATGACAGTGGAGGGGCTGGGGATTTGGCTCAGTAGTAGAATGCTGGGACATGGAACTTTTGAAGAGGCTGACTCTAGCAAGAGAGGTCCGTAGGCCCTGGGGGTGGTTGCTCTCAGAAGGGATGAAGATACTGCTTGTGGAGCTGCTGAACTCTCAAAAGATCACACTGTGCTGAGAATAAGCCCAACCTCTGACCACTCTGGCTTCCGGTTTGCAGTGCCGCCTCTGTCCCACACAGTCCTGCTCCTATGGTGCTGTCCATCATGAGTCCCCCACCGCAGCTCAGGACGCCGTCCTCTCAAATCTCCAGAGCTGCAGCCCCCTTTACACTGGCGTCTGGACAATTAGCTATGCATGTGCAGAGAGTGTATCTAATGTCTAAAGAAATATGTAATCTTTTGTGCTTCTGTATATTTTCTTTTTATTAACTGAAGTAAAAATCACTCAACATAAATCATCCATTTAAATCTTCTTAAGCTGTATTTTTGGTGGTTTTAGTCCACTGACAATATTCTAAAGCTATTACCATAATCTAATTCTTGTTTATAATTTCATCAGAAATCCTGAATCCATTGATCCCAGGCTATAGCAATCACTAATCTGCTTTTAGTCTCCATCCCTTTAGTGGCTGAATAATATCTCATTATATGGATAGGGCATATTTTTCTTACGTGTTCATCGGTTGGCGGATGTTCGAGTTGTTTCTACTCTTTGATGAATAGCGCTGCTATAAATACCTGTTTTCAGTTCTTTCTTGTATACACTTAAGAGGGAGTCATACTGGAATTCTGTGTTGAACTTTTTCAGGAATTACAATACTTCTTTTTCACACAGCCGGACCATTTTACACTCTCGCCAATCTCTGTGCCCTCATGAAGACTTGTTTTTCCCCACTCTCTTTTAAAAAGATCCTAGTACTTGTGAAGTAGTATCTTACTATAGTTAGGATTTTCATTTCACAAAGACAAGTGATTTGAGGGCATTTTCAGGTGTTTGTTGGCCGTTTCCATATCTTCTTTAGAGCAACGTCTATTCAAGCCCTTGCTTTACAATTGTCTTTCTTAAAAACAGGAATTTGTTCTGAGAATGTGTTGTTAAGCAATTTCACCATTGTGTGAATATCACACAATGTACTTACACAAACCCAGATGGCTCTGAGATCACTAGGTGGTAGAATCTGACTTTTTTCATTGTTGAATTGTAAGAGTTTTAATAATATCTTTAGGACACAAATATATGACTGGACATGTTTTCTCCCATTCCGTAGCTGTCATCTCATTTTCTTCATTTGATACATGGAAGTTTTTAACTGCGAAGTCCAATTTATCTATTTTTCCTTATGTGTCCTATGGCATCATAGCTAAAGATCCACTGCTAAAACCACAAGGTCATTAAGATTTGCTTGTGTAGAAAACTAAGTTTCTTTGAGTTTTATCTGTTACACTTAAGCCTCCAATTGATATTTTGGGTTAATGTTAGGAAATGTGGTGGGGTAAGAATGCAGTCATTCTTTCACATGGAGTTGTCTACTTGTGCTACCAATTTTGTTAGACTGAGTACTCTTTCATCCAAGTCTTAGTAATTCTGTTGAAAATTGAATGAATATAGATGTCTGGTTTTATTTCTAGCCTCTCAATTTTATTCTATGAATATATGTATCTGTCTTTATTTCAGTACCACGCTGTCTTGATTACTGTAGTTTCGTAGTATGCTTTAAAATTTGAAAAAGTGAGTTTTCCAACTTGTTTTTTTTTTTTTTTTCAAGATTGTTTTGACTAGAGCTGGGTGTGGTGGCACATGCCTGTAATCCCAGCACTCTGCAGGCTGCGGCAGGAGAATCATTGGGAGTCCCACTCCAGCCTGGGCTGCAATGTGAGCTAAAGGCCAGCCTGAGGTGCATGGTGAGATCCTGTCTCATAAAAACAAAAACAAAGACAAAACAAAGGTTTTAACTATTCAGAATCCCAAGCAACTCCATAAGTACTTTAAGATTAGCTTGTCAAATTTTATCCAAGAAAGGGATAAAGATTGCACTGAATCTATAGACCACTTTGGCCTGCCAGCCCATGATGGGATGTTTTTCCAATTTATTTCTTTCATTACTTTCAGCAATGCCTGGATTTTTTCAGTATATAACTTTTGCAACCTGCGTGGTTAAATTTACTCTTATTAATTTTCTGCTTTTTCTTGCTATTACAAGTAAAACTGTTCTGGATTTCATTTTTACTTTCTCATTGCTAGTATATGCAAATGATTCTTGCATGTTGATCTTGGATCTTGCAACTTTGCTGATTAGCTTATTAGCTCTAATACATTTTCTGTGGGTTCTTTTTGAATTTTCTACATGTAAGATTATATCATCTTCAAGTAGAGATCGCTTAAATTCTTTGAATCTATTTATTTATTTATTATGCATTTAGTACAGGGTCTACAGGGTCTCACTACACAGATTAGATGTGTGGAGATCCTGCTGTTTTCAGCCTCCCAAGCACTGGGATTACAGGCCTACATCAACATGCCCAATCTCAGCATGCCCCGGGGGCCGGGCTGGCATGGCATGCTGGGAATTGAACCCTAGTCTTTGTGTCTGCTTTAATCCACTGAGCTATCTGGCCAGCCCAAACTCTTCAAATTTAGATACATTTTAGTTCTCTTTCTTACTTAATTCTCTCACTCAAGCTTCCAGTACAAATTTTTTTATTAATTTTATCGAGAAACAAATAGCAGTGAGAGCTTCAAAACTGATTAACAAGACAGTTTCAATAATTAATACATTGCATATTGTTTTCTTTGTAGTGGTTATTCATAGTGAAAGATGCAGACATGATATCCTGTCCAAACACTATTAGTACACATCTTAATATTGAATTAAAAGAAAGTAGCTGTGTATCTATCCTAACTGTTTTGTATATACAGATACAAAATGGCCCTTCATTTGTATCCCCTTTTTTTTTGTTTAGTTTTGTCAGAGATGGGCATTCCCTTGCCATTTAAATATTGTAGGTGTGTGAATTCAGCAAAATAATCCTATATAGTCCAGTAGACCATAATAGTAGTGGGTTATCCATAGAACAGCAATGTCAGAAGTTGTTGACTTGAGCCTTTTACAGCTCAGCATATTAATATGACTTTATGTATTATACCTCGTGGTTATACTTTTCTGCTGGATGGTTAAGACCAAGATAAAGCAGGACCTATGTAACAAGAAATGTAACTTTCCAGTACAATACTGAGAGGCAGTAATGAAAATAATTACTTGCTTTTCATCTTAGAGAGGAAATTTCAATCTTTCACCATTAAGTGTGGTATTCGGTGGAGTTGTGGGTTTTTCACAGATGCATTTTATCAGGTTGAGGAAATTTCCTTTTATTCCTAGTTGGTTGGATTTTTTTCTAGGCCATAAAAGAATGTAGAACTTGTTAAATTCTTTATTTAAACATCAATTGAAATTATCATATAACCCCCATTAATCTATTAATGTAGTGTATTGCATTCATTTTTCCATATTAAACCTGCTTTGCCTTCCCAGGATAAATCTAAATCAGCCATTGTCTATAATCCCTTTAATATTGGATTTGATTTGCTAGACTTATTGAAGGTTTTATGTTGACATTGATAAGAAGTGTCGATCTTTAGTTTCCTTTCTTTTTTTTTTCTTCCATTTATTTTTATTTTATTGAAATACAAATGTCAATCAGACAGTTTCAAAACACCATAACCATACAGAGTCGATGAAATAATACATTGCAAACTGTTTTCATAACGTTTTGGTATTGTACAAGGTGCATACATAATATTATATTTACAGGTTTAGTTTCCATTCTTTTAGTGTGTTTGACCTCAAGCAATGATTTAAAAAATGACTTCTCATCCATATTATTGGGAAGAATTTTAGAAGTCTGTTCTTTAATTTTTGAAAAATACACCAGTAAAGCCAAGTAGTCCTGAGCTTTTCATTGTTGAATTTTCTTCCTTTTTATTATGTAACAAGTAAAAAGTTCAGACTTTTTACATGTTACATAATAAAGTAGTTTATATGTTTATAGATACTTGTGGGCCTGCAAGCAGGCTCAGGGACAGGGGTTCAATCCCTGGGGTGCGCTGAGACTGGGCGTGGTGGCGCACGCCTGTAATTCCAGCTCTTGGGAGGCTGTGAACAGGTGGATCACTATGAATCTGATCTAGTAGTGAGATCCTGAACACCCTGTAGACTCTTCCCTAAAATACAGAAAAAGAAAACAAAAATCCTTGCCTGCTTCTAAGTTATCTAATTTTGGTGACACACAGTTGCACATAGCATATGTAAAATTAAATATCCTTTTTATTTAATAATTTTCTGCTTAGGCCGACACAGGTTCAGTTCCCGGCATGCTGTGCCAGCCCCACCCTAGGGGTGCGCTGAGACTGGGTGGGCCTGTAAACCCAGCTCTTGGGAGCCTGAAAACAGGAGGATCAGTACAAGTCTTATCTGTGTAGTGAGACCCTGTAGATCCTGTACTAAGTATAAAAAAAGAAGAAGAAATCATTTTTATTCCTATAAGTTTAGTGCTAATGAGCCCTACATGCATTCTGTTTTTTACTTGTAATTTTTATTGATTTTTTAAAAAATGATCTTTTGATTTGTTATAGTTTTCTATTTTTTATTTAGTTTATCTCTGCTTTGATCCTTATTATGTCTTTATTATTTGTTTAATGTTTACTTGGTTTTGGTGTTTTAGTTTCTTGGAGTAAAAAGTTAAGCTCCTCATATTTTATTTTTTAATTAACACATGATTTTAATATATCATTATATATTCCTTGTGGGGTTAGGTAAATACAAATAACATGTTTTAGTTTTTTTTTTCTCATCTCCTACCAGCTCCACATTTCTTTTCCTTTTGCAGAAGACCTAGCTCTCAGTTACTTACTGATTATCATTTCTTTCCCTCATTCAATTATTTATGCTTTAGGCTTCCACATAGAAGTTTAAAAAATGATTTTTATGTTAATACATGTTTGCAGTACATAATGATTGCGCGTATCATGGGAAGCTGGTACATGTACATGGCACATTTTAATTCTCTCTATGTCCCTTGCCTCAACCCTTCCTCCCACCTTCCTTCATTTCTAGATCCCCTTATTATTTCCTTTTTTAAAAATTTTATTTATTTGTTTATTTTTAAATAAAGCAATCCAACACAGTTCAGCAGTCCACAATAGTAGTGGGTTATTATTTTCAAAAGATGCAGAAGTTCTATTCTCTTTATTCTTATTATTATTTTTTTTTGTAGTATTGGGGATCGAATTTAAACTTTCCAGCCACTGAGCTATAACTCTGGCCCTTTATTTGCATGACGTCTATCTTTTTTATTTTTAAAAAGAGTATAAAATAGTAATAAAAAATTAGAAGTGATACAAAATTTCACTAAACAAAATAATATGAATTTGACAGGTTTTTTTTTTTTTTTGTTTGTTTTTTGGTTTGTTTTTTTTTTTTTTGTCTTTTTGAGACAGGGTCTCACTATGAAGTTCAGGCTGGCCTTAAGCTCACTTTGTAGCTCAGGCTAGTCTCGAACTCACAACAATCCTCCTGCCTCAGCCTCCCAAGTGCTGAGATTACAGGCCTGTGCCACCACACCCGGCTTTTTAATTTGGTTAGAAGGCCAGTATTTTTTTTTTTTTTCAGAAGCAGGGATTGAACTCAGGCCCTTGCCCTTGCTGGGGAAGCACTTATTCTACTGAGCCATCTCCCTGCCCCTAGTATTTGTTGTATTGATAGCGTTGCCTTCAACTTAATGCTCAAGTTACTGGATACATGCATGCAAAACTGGAAAAATAAAAAAACAAGTATAAGAAATTAAGAAGAAAAAAACAACAACAAGAACAAAAAAAAAAAACCATTAACTTATCCTTTCCATCGACCAGCAGACATTCACAGTACAATTATCCAAGCCTCCCACATACTTAGAGAGATAAATCTCTTTACCTCACTCCCTCTTCTGTCCTCCTCCTCATCTCAGTAATTCCTTCCTTTTGGGCAGATTCATTCCCTTTTCACAGTATCTATCATACCCTTTAGATATTATTTACTCTTTCAGGTTCTTAGAGTAGGGAGACAATATAATGTTTGCACATGTGGGTCTGATTTATTTCACTTAAGAGTATGGTCTCTAGTTGCATCCATTTATTGATAAAAGACTCAAATTTGTCTTTTTATAGCTGAATAATACTCCATTGTGTAAAATTACCACATCTTTTTCATCCATTCCTCAGTTATGGGCATCTGGGTTGCTTCCAAGAGTTAGCTATGACAAATTGTGCTGCTATAAACATGGGTGCACATATATTGTTATGGTATGATGTTTTCAGTTCTTCTAGAAAAATACCCAGGAGAGGAATAGCTGGATTGAGTGGGATCTTCAATCCTAGCTTTTTGAGGACTCTCCACACTGATTTCCATATTGGTTGTACCAGTCTGCACGCCCACCAACAGTGCAGAAAGGTTTCTTTTCCCCCACAGCACCTCTAGGATTTGTTATTGGTTGACTTCTTGGTGATAACCATTCTTTCTGGGGTGAGATGGAATATCGATGTCATTTTAATTTGCATTTCCTCAATGATACTGAACATTTTTACATATATTTATTTGCCATTTGTATTTCATCTGAGAAGTATATATTCAAAAGATTTATCTTTCTGTTTCTTATTGTCCCTTTTCTTTTGCTTTTATATTATTTATACTTTGGCTTTCTCATATGAGAGAAGTCATGGGGCTCTTAAGCTTGTATGTCTGGTGTATGTCACTTAACATTATGGTCTCAAAGTGGGATCATTTTCCTATAAATGACTTAAATGTATCTTTCTTTATGGCAGAGTGCTGCTCTGTTGTATATAAAATTGCATTTTCTTTACCCATTCATCTGTTCAATGGACATATAGGGAACTTCCAATTTTTTTTTTCTTCCAAGATTTAGCTACTATGAATTGTACTACTATAAACATGGGTATGTATGTATCACTGTAATATAATACTTTTAGCCAAAGATACTAAAAGGGAAAGCTGAGTCAAATGGAATTCTAGTTCCAGTTTCTTGAGGAATCTGCACTTATTTCCACAGAGATTGTATGACTTTACACTCTTTCCAACAGTGTAGAAGGGTGTACCTTTTCTCCTGTAGCCTTGACAGCATGTGTTAGCTTTACTTCTTGATGGTATCCATTCTTTCTGGAGCAACGTACAATCTCAGTGTTTCAGTTTGCATGTCTAGGGGCTGGGGAGATGGCCCAGTAGAATAAGCGCTTGCCTGGCAAGAGCAAAGGTCTGAGTTCAATCCCCAGTTCCACAAAAAAAAAAAAAAAAAAAAAAAGACACACCTCAATTTGCATGTCTGTGATGGCCACAAGCGCTGAACATCTGTGTGTTGGTCATTTGTACTTTTGTGAAGCATGTATTCACTTCAGTTGCCAATTTTTTTATTGAGCCTTTTATTGAGGGGGGAGGCGTTGCACAACCACTGCTCCTCAACTCTTCTGGTTCCTTGCAAATTTTAGGATTTTTTTCATGTCTTGTTTTTTTAAAGAAACTTTCTTTTTGTTTTCTTTTTTTGTGTGTGTGGCGGAACCAGGGATTGAACTCAGGCCCTCGCACTTGCCAGGGAAGCACTTATTCCACCGAGCCATCTTCCCCACCCCCTTCATGTCTTTTTGAGACAGTTTCATTTTGTAGTTCAGGCTGCCTATGAACTCACTTTGTTGCTTAGGCTGGCCTTGAACTCACAGCAATCCTCCTATCTTAGTTCATAAAGTTCTGGGATCAAAGGTATGTTCCACCATTCCCAGCAGGATTATTTTTTCTAGTGTTTGAAGAATACTGTTGCTATTTTGATTGGGATGGCATTAAATCTATATATTATTTTTGGTACTATGGTCATTTTGAAAGTATTTGTTCTGCCTATCTAGGAACAGAGGATATCTTTCCATTTTCTGATGTCTTCTTCAATCTCTTTGTCTCTCTCAGTCTGTCTGCCTCTCTGTCTGTCTGTCTGTCTGTCTGACTGTCTCTGTCTGTCTGTCTGTCTGTCTGTCTGTCTGTCTGTCTCTCTCTCTCTCTCTCTCTCTCTCTCTCTCTCTCTCTCTGTCTCTGTCTCTCTCTCTCTCTTTCTCTGACTCTTTCTTTCATGGGTGCTTGGAATCCCAGTCAGGACCTTGAACTTGACTGACAGGCACTGAGCCACTGAGCTATATCCCCAGCCCTTCAACCTCCTTTCCTAGAGTGCTTTAGTTTTCATTACAGAGGTCTTTCACTTCTTTGACTAGGTTAATTCCTAAGTATTTAATTTTTCTTGAGGCTATTGTAAATGTTATTGTTTTAAAATTTAATCTTGTATTTATTTATTTTGCATGGGGTCTTGCCAAGCAACTTGGACTCACAGTGATCCTCCTATCTCAGTCTTCCCAATGCTGGGATTACAGGCATGTACCACCACACCTGGTTTCAGTGGGCCACATGGTATACTTGGTGTTCTGGGGTTGGCATGGCATGAAGTATTCAGAATTGAATACTGGGTCCTTGTGCTTGCCAGGCAGGTGCTTAGACAACTGAGATATCTCCCCAGCCCCTGAAATGGTATTTTTAAAATGTATTTTTCAGTGGATTCATTATTGGTGTACAAAAATGCTATACTTTTTGTATGTTGGTTTTGTACCCTGCTACCTTGCTGAATTTGGTCATTGGTTCTAGAAGTCTAGGAATTTTTTGGGTCTTCCATATAAAGGATTGTGTCAGCTATATTTGCAAGTGGTAGTTTGACTTCATTTTTATGCATATCTGTTTAAAATTTCGTTCTGTAACCTGATTGCTCAGACTAATGTTTTTGACATGCTATATTGAACAGCTATAGTGGTAGTAGATATCTTTGTCTTGCTCCTTGAGGGAAAGCTTTCCATTTTCTTTCATTTAATATCACATTGGCTGTTGGTTATAAATAAGTTTCATCAAATTGAGATAAAGTCCTCCTACATCTATTTTCTTCAGACTTTTTATGATGGATGATGTTGAATTTTGTCAAAGATTTGTTCTGCATTTATTGATATAATAACATGATCTTTGCTCTTGCTTCTGTTTATGTGATATAGTACATGTATTGATTTATACATGTGGAACCATCTTTGCATTCCTGGGCTGAAGCCGATTTGTCACATTCTGCTCGCTAGTATTACTCATATTGAAGGCTTTTGTATTCGTGTTTATTAAAGAGGTTGGTGTGTAGTTTCCTTTTATAGTTGGATCCTTGTCTGCTCTTGGAATCTAGGTAACATCAGCTTTCAGGAATTACTTTGAAAGTACTCTTTTTCTTCCAATTTCAGGAAAGAGTTTGAGGAGTGTGGGGCTTAGATGTTCCTGGAAGTTCTTGCAGAATTCATGGTGAATCCACTTGGTCTTGGAATTTTCTTAGTTGGTAGTGGGTTTATACTGCCTCAATTTTATTGCCTATTTTTGGACTGCCCAGAATTTCTATAACTTCTTTGTTCAGCTTTCATAATCATCTGTCCAAAAAAATCTCTCCATTCCTTTCAGATTTACCCATTTGTTAGAGCATAAATTTTCATAGTAGCTACTAATAACCTAGATTTTGGCAATGTCCATTGTAATTTCACCTTTTTCATTCTAAATATATCTTTTCTTTCCTTCTTTTGGTAATTTCAGCTAAAGATTTGTCCATTTTGTTTTTGCTTTCAAAGACCATCTCTTTAATTCATTGATTCTTTGTATTATTTTTAGCTTCAATTTCATTAGTTTTATTAACTCTGATCTGTATAATTTCCTTCTTTGTACTAGATTTAAAATTGCACTGTTCTTGTTCTCTTTTTCTTTGTCTTTTTTGAGACAGGGTCTCACTATGCAGTTCAGGCTGGCCTTAAGCTCACTTTGTAGCTCAGGCTGGTCTCGAGCTCACAACAATCCTCCTGCCTCAGCCTCCCGAGTGCTGGGATTACAGGCATGTGCCACCACGCCCAGCAATAGGTTCTTTTTGTGTGTGTGTGTGTGTGTGTGTGTGTGT